>VZSC01013063.1:354681-369962 GCA_013398225.1 Steatornis caripensis
TTTTTTTTAATGTGGTGTCATTGCTGTTGCAGAAATAGTTTTAAACATTGTTTTCCGAGTTTACTTTTTGTGACACCCTAAGAACAAATATCTTTGATAAGGAGTGTTAAAACAATGGGGACTCTACCTGAATAAATCTTATAGTATGTGTGCAGTAGAAGTAGGTTCCAATTTTATGCCTTTTCTGATTTGAATCTGCGCACTTTATATGAGCTTAAAAACCCTCAAACTAGCGACGACATATATGGCATTTATTAAAGAAAAAAAGACGAGAACAAGTGTGACTGTGCCTTCACTGAAGCAAGAGTTCTGCTGAATAACAAAAGATTCCCATGCCGACTCTTGCTTTATTCAAACAAAGACACATTAGAAAATAGTAACCGGGCAATAAATTGGATTTATTGAAAATAGTACTGCAAATATAGGGGGACTTACATGGGAAGGTAGGAGAGAACCTAAAAGTGAATCATACGAGCAATTAGTTCTCACTTAGTAGTTGACAGCAGCGAGTTTCAGTGGTAGCACGGGCTCGATGGCTATTAATTCATTTTACATCGTTTTGTGCTGTGCAGTAATGCTGGTATGCTATTTGGATTGCCGTGGAACTGTGAATCTTGTGAATTACCTCGTTATTAGGTGTCCTCATTCAGTAGTTTTTCTGAGTTTGTGCCTTACTGGCGTTTTTCATTGGGTTTTGTTGTACCTTTTTTTTAGTAACACAGCAAAACTAGAGATACATCATACTTGTCCTCGGGGTCATAAAAGTACTTTCTTTCAGGACATAAACTGTAAATCCTACAGCACCGAGGAAGTTACAGTGGCCAGGAGGTATCATGAAAAAGTAATGGGAAACTAATACAGATTCAGTTTGCCTGGCTTTAAAAGTTCTAGTACAGCCAACTTTAAGGAAATGGGAGCTTGTGAGAAAACAGCCACAGCAAATCCTGCACTAGCATACATCCCATGAAGTGTCAGAGAATGCCGTTGGCTTCGCTGGAGTAGCATCAGGCAAAAGACAGGCAGGTTTTGCCCCCGTTTAGGCACTCAAAGCTCCATTGTTTTTTTAGTCAAGGCTGACATAGGAAAGTGGTAGTGCTAGGGGTACCTGTATGTCTGTATTGCTAGCTGCCGAGTCCTTTGCATTATTGTATCCCCAGATGTTGCGCATCTTTCCTGTCCTTATAAAATCAAGGGCTTGAGTATTCTGTGGCAAGGTTGTCTGCATCTGGCTACCCTGGCTGGATTTGTTTGTTTCTATGACAGTCCATAACAGCTCCTTGGAAATTCTGCGGCCGGTTCGGATAACAAAAAAAGAAGAACGTTTGTAGTTGACTTAAACATAATAATCATTCCAAAGGCGATCTGTGGTTGTGTTATTTGCCAACTTTATTCTAGTGTTGATTTCAAGCCACGATACACTACCTATTCAAAACCCCAATGTAGGATTTGAGGAGAAAATGCATATGAGGCTTTGCAATGAGTGAGCGGAGGTTGTGTAGCACCCAAAATAACCATCCCAATAAACTGTATAGCCATAGTTTATTAGGAGGTTTAACAGCTGAAATAGTTAAGTGTCAAAATGTGCATAATCACTGTTAGCCTTCAGGAATTACACCTGGAAACGAGTGGAACGGTCCTCACCTCCCTGAGAAATCTTGCTTCATGCTATTTGCAGGTTCAAGAAGACAAATCTCATTTGGCTTAAATTATTCTGGAAGGTTTAAAAATCCCATCAGGACTAATTTTATTCTGAGTATTTTCAAGAAAACTTTGTAGGATCATAATTTTACAAGCTACCCTGGATCCTGTGGCAAATTCAGTGGCCACAACTTTACAAGAAACATGTAGCCCAGCGTGTAAGGTAATTTTGAGAATGTTTTAACCAGGAAAAATGTTTTATGCTCTGCTATTTTCTTTGAACTGAGATTACGCTGTCTTATTAGCAGTTCCTCAGTGTCTCGCTGAAGTAGGAGTCTGGATGAAAATGAACTGACAGCAACTTAATCTAAACAAGTAGGACATGGTAATTGCTCACAGAGAGAAGTACTTTAAAACAGTTAGTAAAAGCCTGTGGGGCAGGAAAGGGGGAAGCGGGGAGCTGGGGGCAGTGTTGCTCCTGAACTAACTGGGTAGGGCTGACAGCTGTTTTGATGCTGTGCTAGATACAGAGATACAGCTTCTTCTAATATTGTCTTGGGCTTAAGGCTCAAGCCCTTCAGACTGCCTAGTCCTCTGCTCTCTGTTTCTTCCTCCAACCTTTATCAATAAGAAACTCTTCTGTTCTCAGCATCAGCTGTGGTGCTTCATTCTGGAGCAGACCAAGACACTGGGCAAGTGAGAACAGATATGTACACTTTTGTTACCACTTAAGCCTGTAGCTCCATCGACACTTCACATTTGCTAAAACCACCACAAGAAGCAGTCCTGCCTGCCTCCAGCCCTGACTGAGCATTTCCATCCATCCTCCGTCAGCCTGCTCCATCATACCTGCGAGCACAGGTCCAAACGCTTCCGAGGGCTGACCTGTGTAACCTACGCAATGGACTAATGCGAAATGGAAATGGAAATCGCTACCATCATTCACCATGGTCAGTCCCCTGAGCTGGCTGCCTGCAGGGCTACCCTGGAGGAGCTGGGAATGAGGAACTGGGGTATAAAGGAGGTGATTGCTGCATTTGGCAGCAAAGCCAATGCTGTTACCTCTGCCTGCATGATGTGAAGAGCTAGGCACCTCTAAAAGCCTGTAAAGTGTGACATTGGGGTGCAAAGCAGAGCGCAGAGGACTGAGGTACCAAGGGGTCAGCTGTAGACCACTGTAATTGTGTCCAAAACTCATGAGGACCGATGGGTCCGACGCAGGGAAGCAGAGAAAAGTGCCTTCCGAGTCTGCTGGACAGGACACAGATGGAAGAAAGGCAACCATATGGATTAAATCTATGTATCCTCATAGCCCATAATAAGAAGTACTGCCTTTCCTTGTGCGTCTACTGCAACAAAGCTAGGATCTGCAATTGCCACAGGGAGGACTGACTTTCAAAGAGCTAGTGACAATGGCAGCTCCTTTCAAGTGTGTGCCTGTGAGACCTTTAAAAATACCAGCTTGAAAAAAAAACCCAGATTACATGTTTGAACACAGGCAGTTGCCATGTTTCTGCAGTTACTACTTTGTCTTTCTGGTATGACAGACATTTAGAACAAATACAAGTAGATTTTAAAATTATGACAGCCATGATAGACATCTAGGCTGGCATTGCGATTGTTTCAATATAAGGTGTTTAAGACATAAAAATATTGTGTGATTTTTGATTAAATGGACTGAAGCTTATTTGGGATGTTTTCTTATTTACTTACAATACATAGAATAATTTTGAATTGTTTATCCATTGATTCTGACTAATAAAGAGGTTTTAAGTCTCAGGCCTTGGAGGGGGGGGGAATCTCCTCCTTACATCTTTTAATGTTTTTAGTGTGACACCCAAATTACAGACAAAAGCCTCGTTATGCATGTATGTGAAAAGTGGATAAGAAAGAGAGATTACAGTCACTTAATCTGTAACACTTACACTAGCTGAAAATTAGAAAGCTATAGCTAATTATCTCATTTGGAAAGAGTGAGCAAAATCTGACCAAATATCCATGACAGAGTCTAATTTATCATGTATCTTATATGATATCTTTTCCATAATAGCTAAATCAATGAGACCCAAGTGCCTGTCATTGATCTAATGGACAGATGGTGATTTCCATTTGATAAGGATTAAAGTTTTGGCAACAAGGATGGCTAGAGGTAACAATTTTTCTTGTGCTGAAGAGATTCTTGAGAATTGCCTTTAAATATTTGTCCTGTAAGGGAAGGCTGTATTTTTGTACACAGAGAAGCCATCCCTGCTCCTCACAACTGTTGCTGTTTGTGCTTCTCAAGTCACTAAGCCACAGCGTAAGTGCCTCACCTTCAGCTTTGCTCACAATGTATGCAGCAGGGTTCAAGAAGTTTGTTGTCTGCATGGAACCAGAATTTGCTTTCTGACACGCTGCGCAGGCATGACAGCGTAGCTTTGGAAGTCGGCAACATCATGAGTAAGCTCTACAAGTGTTTTTTTCTAAATGCACCTTGTTGCTCAGCCTCTAGTCTTTGCAAGACCCCCTCTCTGAAATTTCAGGACCACCGATGATATCTCAAATGTCCGGGTCCAAGTTACACAGAGGGCTGCTGCACGCTGAGGGGATGAGTGGGTCACAGAGAATATTCAACCAGGCGGGTAGGTGTCTCTGCCTGGCCCCAAATCTTTGTGAGCAGCCCCTATCAGCAGTTTTCTCAGAGAGAAAAACAAGCCCGAGTGTCCCGCAAGACTGAGATTTTTCTCTTCACCGACTGCCGCTGCTTTGGTTGTGTTCTCCAGCTGGAATGTAGCATGGGAGTCCATGAGATGAACTGAAAATATTATTTTGGGGGGGGTTTTGGTTGATGTCATTGATTACAGGCCCTTTAAAGGGAAAAAGTGCTTGTTTCTGAAGTCCTTGATGTGGTATGTCCTAGCTAGGATCTGTCTAGAAAATTAAGGAAATCATGACAGTTTTCTTGTGAAGCTCACCGCAAAATACAATGAGAAATAAAAAAGCGACCCAATAAAGTGCTTCACATTGTGTTTGGCTTGCCTCTGCTCATTCTCCTTCACATTGCTGCTGCTCTGAGTGCCGTAAGTTCCCACCATGACTCTGGTCTAGGTTTGGTCCTAGAGCTGCAACCATGGACCAGGACAACAAGTATAGGTCCTGGACAAACAGCGATTTTAAAATGACAATAATTAGAACAATCCCAAAGTCGTTACAACCTGAGGAACAAGGTACTTGCTGCGTTCTCTTCTGATGAGCTGCTAGCTCAAGACACTCTATCGTCGTGTCAATGTGATTTTCCATGGAGCTACAGTGCAAGCTTTCTCTTTTACTAGAGAAGGTGCTAAGTGTAACCATATGCCAAGCATGAAATAGGAGCTAATAATAGATACACAAAGACAAGGGAGTAGAGTTAAACAATAACCTGATACCTACTGGGATGGTCAGTCATGTTCTAATCACTGTTCTGTGTGATAATTAATCTTTAGGCAGCTCTGGTAAAGTCCTGATTTAAATCCAAAGGAGAACAAGCTCAGCAAAGAATCTTTAAGAACTCTGCATTGCTCTGGATTAAGGCAGACAAAGAAAAATCGCATATGTAAAGGCTGGGACAAACAGTGAATTACAGTTAGCGGAGTCTCCTCTGTCAGAGACTGTGTGCCTGTAATGTCTTCCAAGCCTGGAGGAGCACAGCTAGCTCAGACAGCAGGGTCACGGGGCGCTGGTATTTATTATATGGTGAAACCTGCCTTACGTGAGCACGCAAGGAAGTGGTAGAAAAGGTTGGTTAACAGGAAGGACCATGAGCTGGGACAAAATTATTCTTAACTTGGGGAATATTTTAGATAAGCCTGTTAAGACTCCCGTTAAGACTCTGGGTATGCTGGGGCATGCACATCTACACTGGTTTGGAGGGACAGGTCTAAGCACTGTTAAAGCAGCCTAACCAGTTCATAGTAATATTTAGACCTTGGCATTCACGTAAGTGACAGCAGAAGATACAGGTGGGGAAAGGAGGACTGCAGCTAGGGAGCAGGATGGATTTCCTGGTCATGACCTATTCATCCTGTTGCTAGTTTTTGTGTTAGGACTCTGGGTTAGGACAAGAAGGAGGTGGAGGAATTTACTTTTTCTCCAAATAATGCACCAAAAAAAACCCCTCTGAACAAAACCTAGTGCCCGGTTTGGGTAGTGGAATGGCTTGGGTGTAGAAAGCTTGGATCGATTGCCGTAAGATGAAAATCTGACAAAGTGATCACTGCCATTTCTTGGAGGTGCGTTTCTATGTGTTGAGATCTCACCGCAGCATGCTGCTGTCTTCTAGCCTTCTTGTTGGCTCCAGCTGTCCAGCCCTGTCAACCCAGAGGTGTCCTGTTTCCCTGCCACCGCTCCCACGGTTCTCTGATAAAGGGACTAAACACCCCAAATTTCTTTCCTACCTCATCCCACCCCTTGTATCTCTTTCGGTGACACTGATGCTGCCTGCTAGTCCTCTGGACACCGGAAATCACTATTAGTGCTACTTTTACTGTGCGTATTTCCACAATTTGCCTTTTTAAAAAATGTTAAGGTACACAACAGAGGGTTTTTTTAATTAGCTGACAGAGGAAATGGAGCAAAATAAAAGCATTTGGTTAGGTACAACCCTACAATGCTTGTAATTTTTTTTTACCAAAAAAGAAAAAGAAAACAAGTTGTCCTGTGAGTATCACAGCTCATGACAGAGCCTGGTTTCCTACAGATTTGTATCCCCTTTCCTTCCCTAGCTCCCACCACAATAGTTCTGTCTCCCTCTGTAAACCCTCTGACATCTGTCACACAAGAAATAACACATACCCTGGCTAATCTGAAGCCATGCATATGCAGATTGGGCAGCTGGCTACTACCAAGCCACATAACATATCACATCCGAGTTCTTCCTGCCCTCTTTTCAATGGGGTTTTCATGCTGGGTTTCTCTCCACTTCCCAGCTGCGGATTTCAAAAAATGCAGTTAATTGTCTCTAAGTCTTCTGCTCCTCTTTCAAATTTGGGTTAAATTGCCCAACAGACGAACAGGTTATTGAGAAGGCTGACTGACAGAGAAGTAGAGAGCCAAAAGGACAGAAGCCTCATTTCCTTAGCAAACCAGCCTGAAATATTTCACTTAAATGTTCCCTTTAAGGCTAATACAGTATTTTGCTTTACTCTTCTGTGACACAAACAAAAGATGTGAGAGATCAGCTGCAGAAGATGACATCTGTGCCCCTTTAGCCCAGCGTGTAGTCACTAGGTTAACCTTCTGGGAGGTGGGACATGCAATACGTTCCTCTGTACCAGGAACTGAGCCTCAGCCTCTCCAGGGACCATCAGTTGTTTTATGTAGGGATTCCCCCAGGCTGTCACATTGGCGCTTTCACTCCAAACTGGCTGAGGCGACATAGAGGGAGGCAAGAACTGATTCTTGGGTGATGATCCCTGTCACCAGGCCAAAGAAGCTTAATCAGCGTTGGTATCTGTTTAGGTATTGAAATACAAAAGGTGGCAGCACTGGCAGGGGACTCTAGTTCAGATCATACCCGTTGTTTGAGAGGGGAAGCACCTGGATTCCCTTTCCTTCTTTGCGTGTTAGGGGTTTGAAGCAGGATCCTAACTTAGTGCCTAACTGTTCAAGTTGTTCTGGCCTTTACACTGAACCCCAGAGCAAGATTCTTGCTCGTCTTTAAGCCTGGTGGCTGAGCCAACCACGGAGCTAGAAGGTTTTGATGGCTTTTTTGCTATGCCTTAATGAAGATTAACGTTCCACACATTTAGCTATGAAGACTCCTCCAAGAAGTGTCTCGAGAACACATGCAACCTGCATGTAGGTTTTCTTCAGAGGCTCTAACTTGTCCAAATTCAGGGAAATTTTTCACAGGAAGAGCGGTAGGTACGTTTTTTTATTCCCAAAAAATTGTGTCTGAGAAACATCAAGTACCTGCCTGAAAGCTTACATCACTGAACTCTTTTTTTTAAGTCACTAGAATTATTTGACATATGAAGACATATTTTTGACTAGCCTTCTCTTCAGAAAAGATCTGCCAGTTTTACCTGAAACCTGGAAAAAAACCACTGTCTCTCTTGCATGGAAAGTTCTAGCCACGTAAAGCTTAGCAAAGTTACTTAAATGAATCTACTACCATAATACTGAGTTATAATACGCAGAATAGCCAGTTTTACATGAAAAAAAAGGCTGGCAGTAAAACAAAAACTCACTTGAGTCTTACACCGTGTTTTGCGAAAGTTGAGACTCATCTGGCATTCCTATACAAAATTAATGCTGCTATGAGACAGTCCGAAGGTTTCATATTGACTATAGAAATTATAGACTTAGCATGACGAAGTTCCGTACTCCAAATATCATGTGAGAAGGGAAAAAGGGCAAAAAATAATCAGAACTACTACTAAGATTTTTCCTTTTGTCTGTCCACATAGATTTAAAACACTACTTTAAAAATGGATAGGATCTGAAAAATCTGTCATTGTTGTGCATAAGCTTATTAATCTTACACTTTAAATGTATTTGAGCTTCGTCAACTTTTTTTTCCTATCCAGAAGAAATAAAGGAAAAGGCAAACAAATTGTGGAGGGAGAATAAAAGCGGATCCTAGCTACACTGGAAAACCGGAGAGGCTTTGACATGGAGGTTTCATTATCACTTCCACTCCCTCCCTGTAGGGATTCATTAAAATGTCAACCGTGTGAAGGTATACCCGTAAATATATAAATAATACATAATAATTTCATTTTCAGATTCCACTCGGGAATACTAGCCCCAAACCATGTTAGTCTTGCTTATACCAGGAAAAATCATAGGCATTATTCTATTCCAGTGTGGCTCCACCGGTAGTAATAATGTTGGTGCTGCAATACAAGGTGGGCACATGGCTTTTCCTGCAGTGTCATCACAGCCAGCTAACATACTGTGGTATGTGCACTCTGTTGACTCTGATGTCTTCCACATCGCAAGATTAAAAGTTGCAGTTTTAACACAATGCCAGCTCAACTTGCTGTAGCGGTGGTCTCCGGCTGATCTATCCCTGGGTATTTGGACTGGATGGGTAACCTCTCACTTCAGATCCTCCCACAGCCAAGTACAATAAGGCACTGCTCTTTAGAAAATACAGGTATAAGTTCGTGCAGGCCACCTTAGTTATGGTCTTGCCTAAAATCTGCGTGCCTAGCTTTACCCAGCTTCAGCAGCGTATGGGTGTTTATGTATGCACCATAGATGTTTGTCATGATCCATTTATCATGGTCCACTTTGCATATGAGCAAAGGCGAGAGAGCTCAGGCTGGCTGCAGAGAGATGTCATCTGATAGATGACAGCACCGTTCCCTTTTGGATTACCAGTGCTCGCCAGTATGAACAAAATGTTAACAACCTGGGGACGGCTGCTTGGCAGTCTGTGTGAAAGGGGTGGGTGGTCTCAGCCTTGCTCATGGCAGCCTATTGTCTACATGATGAAAACTCCCTTGCAAGTGGCATTAATCAACACCCAAGTTGGCAATCTCAGAGACTTTAGGAGCTGAATGAACATAGAGACTGGATTACCCTCTTGGCCTTCCCAGCGGCCCTCAAAGAATAGGGCTGAAGGCAAAACCCATGGACAGGGCACCTTGGGAGGTTTTGCCTAGCACAGGCCGTATAAACCCCATTCCATGGGATTATAGTCTCCAGGGCTGTCAACTCACTACTTTGTAAAACTAGTAAGTTGCCTTTTAGAAGATGTTAAAGGAATCTTAAGGAAAAAAAAATACATAATTACTATAAATGCAAGTTTTCCATTGGGTCATACATCTTCATTTAACTTAGTGATTTAGTGATTCCTAAAGGAAATTATTATAGTCCTTTGTTCTTAAACAAATAAGTTGTGTTCTTTATTCTCCAAAAAAGCTGATAATATGATAGGTGCAGCTCTAAGGAATAATTATACTAAATGGCCGTGGATACCTCAAAAGACAGAATACATCTATTATGCAGAATTCCCTACAGAAATGTTAGAAATCTTACATGCATTGATTGCTAGTTAGCATTAGAAAGACTTCTGCAAGTTGACTTTACCAAAGCAGCAACTATTTGCATTAGCAAACAGGCAACATCAGCTAGCTGATAAGAATACAGTGGAGTAATGCAATTAATATAGCTATGTCTGTTAATTAGTGTTTGCTGACTGTCAAAAGAAGATACTGTTAGGAGACAAACTTATTTTCCTGATTAAAGAGTAGGGCCCATCTTGTTGAATTGAGCTGGACCCACTTTTGATCTAATTAAAGCTAGCAGAGTACTGCGTACTGGAAACTTGTGCCACTCTGACATACATTTGCATATTCATAAGTGAGATAGATTGATATTTTGCAATTAACATGGACCAATGAGAATAAAGCCTAATTAGTAAACATGCTCTCTTGATTAACTTTCAGGTCAGGCTTTTGTTGTACTATAAAGTAATAATGGAACAGGAAGTCCTTTTTAAGAAAAAGAGTTATGTCATATAGTTCGTTCCTGTCTCATTCACGCTCCATCTACTTGTTACTCTACTATTACTCATAGCCATTTAGTTAATGGTTGGGATGATGCAAAGGAGAAGGAGATGTATAGGAGCGAAGAGGGAACACCAGGTCAAAGTAGGAGTGGAAAATGTTGGTAAATGCAGAACTTCTGGGCAGTTCACCTATAGATGAGTTCATTACAGTGTGCTTTTTTCCTGATTGAGTTTGCTTCATTCAAGGAAAATCTGCAGGTTTTGAATGTTCTCCCAGATCCTCAAATGACAAAACAGAGATTGCATCAAGAAGATGCGATACAGTGGTGTGCATGCAAGGGGCTGGAGTATGGGGTGTGCACGTGGGGTTTAAGAAGCTTGCACAGCTACACAAAGCGTAGAAATGGTTAGATTTAAAAGTAAATAATATTTTTATATATAAATAGTAATTTTAAAGATCAGACTGTAGAAATAACGATCTGCTCAGAATCAGCTGGCGAAAGACTTTAAAAAGCAAAATATGGCCCTACGTAGAGCTTACTACACATGGTTTGCAGAAATAAGTCATGCTCTCACATTACTAACTTATTGTCCTCGTTATGATTAAGTAAAATTAATTCTGTATGCCAATGTTTACAAATTCACTGATTCTAGCCTTCATTTTTTCTCTATTTAAAATCACGAGGATAAGACATTTAACTAGATGTAACACATCAGAAAATGGCTCGCAAACAAATAATATTATGCAGTATAAACTCTCATTAACTAATAATGTAGTTGACATTGATTGAAAGTGATTAACTCTAGTGCTCTTTTTCATGTTATTAGTTAAAATAAATACCAGTGCGTAAGGGAAAAGTTGGCATCTTCTCATTTTGCAAATGGATTGAACAAAGCTGACTTCTTCCTCATATTAAGTTAAACTAAAGGATTAGTAGATGCATTAGGGAGGCAGAGGAATCCAGGTAAAGCAATAATAGTCAATGAGGCAGTCTCACTCCATCATTCACCTTTCCTACTTAAAAGAGGTTAGTTACCTAATGATAAAATTTCATGGTCAATTTGGAATATGTAATTAAATCTGATTGTAAACCTACTGCTATTTCTCTCTTCTTCAGAGGTCAGCACGGCAGTATAATTCCTGACCCCTGTCCACGAGCATTTTCTTATAACTGGCACCAAATATTATTTTGGAGGAGATACCTCTTTTCTCTAGCCTTCAGTCAGCAGCTTGCTTCCCTGTGAGATCTGGCAAATGAGGCACACAGATACTCATCCCAAAAGAAAGCCGTGGCAGGAGCCCAGGCCCCCTTCCATCACAGCCACCCCCCCTGGGAGTTCAGCACTGGCTCTGCTGGTCTTTCATCACTCGGCTCGTCGTGAGCCTGCCTGAGTATCGGGGGATATTTTCCAGGTAGACCTGCCCAGCTTAGTGACATGCTGTCTGTGCTCCCACAACGTGCAGTCGGGCATATGTTGGAGTGGTTGCAGGTGTCGCTACCTGCACTGTGTCCACAGGGTGCCACATGGGTAGCAATCCTCCGGCCATGGTGAGAGCTGTATGTGGAGTCCGACACCACCAACCGTCTTCCCATCTCCCAGTGTCCTCCTTCCCTCTTCACCTTCTCATCACTGCCAGATATGCCGCTCAATAAGACAAATGTAGGGCTCTCATGTTCTCAAAATTCCTGAGAGAGGGCAGTAATCTTGCTTGCTTCTCTTGCCTTCAGAGCAGGACACCAACAGTGATGCCTGGGCAGGTGATACACCGTGGTTTTCCCAATGCTCCTTCAACTTTCCAGCACAGGAGTTTTCCAAACAGCACTCCTTTCACCCTTTCTTCACCAAAGCTTCTCCTTTCTGACCCAGCTGCTGGGATGTGGGGACCAGGTATGTGCTGTAGATGTCCAGCGTCCCTTCTGCCTCCTGCCCCTTCTGTCCCTGCAGAGCTGACACTTCATGAAGTGTATGGACGTTAGTCCCTGCTCCTGGGACTATGTCTCTGCCCACTGCCTCACTGGCTTTTATCAAAGAAAAAGGCAAAACTTCTGGACTGACAAAGACAAAAAAAAGTCCTGAATATTGTCAGAAATCAGCAAAAATTTACTATGACAGGACCATAAGAGCAGAAAATAAGGATGTTTCTGGAAAAAAACAATGCAGTAGCCTGTGATGGAGTGTAAGTGATGAAGTTAAGAAAAACAATGAAGTGATTACCTTATCTGCATGACGGCATAGTCTCAAAGGCTACAAGGAGGATACCCTAACCCTCTGGAAAAGCATAGAGTTAGATAGAGATAGGGTAAGATTGAATCTCATGGGGCTAAGAACAGAATTCACGAAGACTTCCTGCATCTGGAAGCAGTCCTCTAAGCAGAAATTTGCCTGGGAACTTACCTTAATCTGGACTCTTAAAGAAAGTGGCCTCCTCTTGGGAGGAGTGCAATTGGATATGTTTATCTCAAATCTTGCACGAAGCTAAGAGGAAGACTATCTCGCTTGTGGATGATGATAGGCTTCAGGCATGAACAAGGCATCCGATCATTCAGCCTTGGCAATATTGAGGAATATAAATTCCTTTGAGGAATATAAATTCCTATTGAGGAATATAAATTCCTTGTGAGGAATGTAAAGGTGAAAAATGATAGAGACTGTGGTTTCTAGTATTTCCAGTGTTAGTTGATATCTCAACTGAGATTTTCAGAGATGTAAGCTTAAGTGTCCTTTAAATACCCAAGTCCTCTTCTGTGGCTAGCAGTTGTGTTTTAAAGCAATTTATTTAAAAGTCATTCTTTTATTAGCAAGCCCTCTATCTTCCAGGCACCCATCTGAAAAATCGCAGTTTGAAGCCTAAACCATTTACTACAGCCACCATTCTTTCAAAATGTCTTAGGTGTTCAGATGAATGGCTGAGTGTTAAAACTCGATAAATTCAGATTAGTGAGGAATTATAATTATCTAATATCAAAAGCATCTGACCACTGGAAGAACTTATTAAGAACAGCTTTTAATTCACTAGCTCAAGTAGCGTTTGATTCAAGATTAGATTTTCAGAAAAGGAAATGCTCTGGTTCGAACAAGTATTAAATATAAGAAATGAGTATTGTCTGTAGTCTCGCTGTATCACAGCTCAGATTAGTTGCCCACCGTGGTCTCCCCTGAAACTGGAAAGTTAATCACTAACTTAACGTAACCTTAAATTGAAGCAGTTGGGGGAAAAATGGCATCGATCTCTATTGGCTAAACAAAAAAAATGAACAAGGAATATTTCTGTAGGTTTTTAAGCCCCATAATCATCAGTGTGAGACAATTAAGGATATTCTCCTGGGTAATTGTGGCCTTAACAGCCCAAAGCCTGGCCCAGAACAGGTGAATGAGCAGTGGATAGAGGTCAGCTGCCTGTCACTGGCAGGTAGAAGAGAGCACAGAGGAGGAGGAGGTAAGTGAAAATAAAGGGATGACAAAGATGCTTTCTCTGGTCATCTCTCCTGCTTTGAATGCTAAATAGCTTAGGAACTGGGGAGGAGGTGGCAGCCCCCACAGTTTCCCAACCCTTGTTGTAATGACTCATTTTCACTGGAGAAGAAAAGTAATTTCCTTCCTCCTCCTCAGAAACATTTAGGCTCCTAATGCCCCATGAGCACTGATCTCTCATTCATTTTGAACAGAAAAAGTCAAATAAACTAAAAAAAAAAAAATCTCTGTTTCCAAACTCTCCTAGGCATGACAACAACAGAGGAATGAAGTCTCTGAGCAAACACGGAAGTATCGCAAGCCAAAAGTGCTGAGTAGAAACAAGTGGGACTGCACTGAGATGTTAACACACCAGAGAATCACAACCATGTAGACTTCAGAGACGTTAAAGACTGCCCAAGAACCCTACTTTCTACAGCAATTATGGAAGACTTATTCTATGATTCCATGAAAAACAAAACCTCTATGAGATTCTTTTTCCTGTGTGACTTCATCCGTCTGCTCACTGACAGCACAGACCTGTAGTGGAGAGCGAAACTTTTTCTTCAACATCTCTTCCAATATACTCCTGAGTATTCAGATACCAACACTGTAACATACAATTTTATTTATAATAAAATCCCTATTTTTTAAAGATCTGTTGTGCTGTTATTTTTGTTGTGGCAGTTCTACTGCCTCTTTTACAGTGAGAAGTTCCTAGATCTCTGTCTGCTTTCAAAGTTCTTCTTTTAAATTGTGGCTTCTGATCCTACTTACCTCATCAAAAGAAAAATGAAGGACATTAGGTACATTTCTACTGTGCTACACTATTCATCTTGCATGAAAAGACAAAGCAAAATGGCTGCCTTGCACGCAGCAATTTGCACTTTGAATTATTCAAATGCTTTTTCTTTCTCTTCTCATGGTTATATGGTGCCTGAATCAACTCACACAAATCAAAGCGGGTAATAAATTGATATAATTTCCCATCAGTCTTGCAGAAAATCTCTTTCAAAATAGCTGCAGGTTTGCCAGTCCATCACTCTACGAAGACTTCCAGGGTGATGCGTCTGATGCCATTGAGTTGCCAAACTCTTGTACTGGGGCTTCTTCCACTTCAGTTCTAGAGTTGCTACTTTTTTGTGCAAGGGTGTTTCAGATCATGCACCAGTCAGCAAGATGCTCTTCTTCAGAGTAGCAATAATCCTCATTATTGCATATCTTCATTATTCTTCTGGGTGTAATATTTATTTATGTAAGAGATTTGACATTTCCGTGCCACTGTTGTGTTCCATAATTCTCTGTCATAACCTAATTATCATCCTTTGTGGGGTTTGATAACGATTTAAACGTTAATAGAATACTGTAAGTGCAGGATGCTTTAGCTTGCTCTTGCCATAGTATAGAATATGCCAAGTATGTGTGTATGGGGTATGGTATCTGTAAGCATCCTACATTTTTCCAAAGCTCATCAAAAAACAGATGCAAAAATAAAATACGGAGAGGTGGAAATTTCCATGCCTACCAAGCGCTCATCGCCTGCTTATGGATCAGAGGTTCTCGGGAAGGACAGCCAGCTGCCTAACCTGCTGGAGATGAATCCAGGTATCAGAGAGTTAAAACACTTGCTCATTGGTTTTCTCAGCTCCTATTTTAATTTGCTCTCTTTTTTTTTTTTTTTTTTTTTTTTTTTTTTTTTTTTTCCTACTGT
>VZSC01013063.1:374863-507670 GCA_013398225.1 Steatornis caripensis
GGCTGAACAGACCCAGCTCTCTCAGCCTTTCCTCATACGAGAGATGCTCCACTCCCCTAATCAACTTTGTGGCCCTCCGCTGGACTCTCTCCAGTAGTTCCCTGTCTCTCTTGTACTGGGGAGCCCAGAACTGGACACAGTACTCCAGATGCGGCCTCACCAGGGCAGAGTACAGGGGGAGGATCACCTCCCTCGACCTGCTGGCCACACTCTTCTTAATGCACCCCAACACTCTTCTTAATGCACCCCTTCCCTTTCTGTCCTCCTGTGGTGACTGTCATTTAAAGCAGCTCCCATCTGTCATACCACAGATCAGCAGGAGACTGCAATTCTTATGCAGCCAAATCTTTTCTTATGGAGGCCGTTTTTGTAAAAACTCAGTGAAAATAAAACCAAGCCTCAGATAAGGTAGAGCCACAAATTCTCAGTACTCTCAAGGGGCCTCCGCAAAATATTTCAGGAAAATGTGGACTTGATTCATAGTCTGCTGTCCTGCATGTTCCATACTTGCTGCTTGTGTTTACAAGAGCAAGATGAGAATGGCTTCAAACACAAATACACAGTATTAGCAGGGCAATTCTTCAGAAGTACACTTATTCTCTTCCAAAGGCATTTGCATAATAATAAAGGAAGAAAGTTCTATAAGGTAAACTACATATCAGCAGAATTGTTTCTAAAAATGCATGCTTTTCGAGTTTTTCCAAGAGGCAGTGGGAGCTCTTTGAAATCAATGAGGTAATTAAAAGCAGTGGAAAAACAGAATAAGAAGAAAGAAAACAAGATGATTCGAAAGCTATTAAATGCCCACCAGTCCAATGATTGCAGCATTTACCTGGAGCTTGGGTGACCCTGGTTTGCATCCCTGCACTGTTACCGTTTCCCTATGGGAATTCTGGACAAGTAGATTCCTTTCTGTGCCTCATCTCTCCTATAAAACAAGAATTACATTATTATCCTAATTCTGGGAGGTGTAATCAAGGCTGTAGAGGAATGCAGAACAAGTTCCCCAGTTGTCCTGTAGTATTAGTAATTGAAGCAACAACTCCCCTCCATTACTACAGCAGTTGTTACTATGTAGTAACAGCTAAGAAGTCCCCGTCGAGGAGGGTAAACCCAGCAAGAACTAGAAAGGAAAGACGGAACCAAGAAAGTTTGTTCCAGGGCCCGTGGTGGTGCTCAGTGGTCCTTTGTCATGAAAGAATATATATATAATAAGGATCTCCATGCCCAGATATTATGACGATGGAGATCTTTAACAGTTCCCAACATAAAAAGATGGTCTTCAAACATTCCAGATACCAAAAATAAATAAAAATAAAACAAACACTTTGTGTTCTCCCAGAGTTCAGTGTATAATGCATAATGTTTGAAAGGTGCTAGAGTCGCAGCACACGTTTAATTTTTGGTAATATAACTAAACATGCATTTTCACTCTAATGATTCCACGATAAGCTGTCTCACACTGCAGGTGAGAATATAATAATATAATGGATGGAATTAGCAAAATTATCTGTGTCTTCCTGGTCCTGGCCCTGAAACCAACAGCACTGTTGGCATCTGGAGGCCGCACCTGTAATGAGTTATGGCCCCTGTTTTTACAGGAAGGATAAAACTGGTACTCAGTGCCGTTCATCACACGTAATAAAGTCTCCACTTTAATACAAATGCATTTATATGCCAGTACGGGAACCCAGTAGAGAGAATACAAACAGTAAACTGCATATGTTAGATACACTTTTTGTAACACTTTCTGTTGCTAATAAAACAAGTCACTAGCTCTGTTTTCCAAGCGCAGTTTGACAAGAGTTAAAATCTCAGGCTCTATGTCATGAAAGAGCACAATACCCTCTTTGCCCTTTAAATCTTGTAACAATGTTAGAGCTTTGACTATTGTATGGGTTCTGGATTGCCTGGCCAGAAACGTGCACCCTGGGTTCATGTTATCCCAAAATATTTAGTCATGCAACCAAACGCATTCTGCTCAGAGGGCTGTCAAGATGCCTGAGTGAGATAAATGTCTTATTTTCTGATGGTTTCTTATGAACGATGGTGTTTGTGAGTGGCGGGGCATGGGAGGCAGCGGGGCCCAATGTTCTGTATTTGATTTTGGGGCTCTCCCGTCAGCCCACAGCCCTTGCTGGAGCTCATTTTCATACCAGCACTTTGGCCTACCACCTATCCACCTCTTGACACCCTTTCCTACAAGCAGGTAGAGAAGGTTCATGCAACCTCTCCAGCTAGCTTCTGGGACTAAGCCCTGTCCCTTGACAAGCTTCATCTTCCTTAATGTAGGGCATTAAGTTTGCCCTGAGGTTTCTCCTCCGTGGGAGAGTCCTGTCCCCCAGGGACTGGTCCAACCAGAGGGGACAAGCATCACATTTCTGGCAAGGACCCTCCTACTTCTTTCCACGTTTCTGGCCACGAAAGCCCAGAGAGCAAGACTGAAGTGAGCCTTGAGCACAGGTTTCCACAGAGCCTCGCACTCTGTCAGATTTGGCCTGTGCTCTGGTTTTGTACTTACCACCACAGAATAAGGAGTAAAATCGGGATTTTTTTAATTTTATTTTTTTATTTACTGATGGCGCCATCTCGAATGCATGATCAATACATACAAGCTAGAAAGAATGAATCTGGTATTTTGCCAGTGAGATACAAGGTTTAGAAAGAAAGCTGATGTCCTAGCAGGAAAAGATACTCTGGAGACGTTGCTTTGGAGGTTTAATCATCAGGTTTCAAATAACTAAACACCCCAGAAATGTATTTTCACGTTATAGCGGGGTTGACTCTACCCTCCGGTTATAAGTGTCAGTAATCAGTAATGCCCTTAATTCTTTTTAATACTCTTAATAATTTCTGTACGAGCAATAGGGAATAACATGAATGCTGTAGTGAAGGCTTTCAAAGCCAGAATAAGGCCGTGACAAAATGTATCAGCTTCTTGGTTTATCTAGTTCCTCTGAAATCAAGGGAGTTATGCTGTTACACCATACAAGAAGTCAAGTAGTTTCAAGCATTGTGTGATTTAATAGTAACTGTGCCAAACTTAGTTATGCTTTCATAGGAGTAATAGAAAATAATAACACTATGGAAGGGGAAGGTGGGGTTTTTTAGCCTTGTGCATATATATTAATTCCGTGGAATCGCTGAGGAGACTGTCGAAATAGCTACTTAAACATTGGTTTAATTCTTTAGATGTGTCAACTTTTTAAGAAAATAGTTCAAATTTCTGTAGGAATCCTTATACAAACAGTAATGCCAAGTAATATTGTCTAATTTTGTCTCCTCCTTTCTGCAATATAGTCTGACTTACAAAAAGAAGTAAATAAATAAGCAAGCAACAGAACAGCACTATATTTGCTTGTAAGAATGATCTCCTTTTTCAGGGAGTTTGCAACAAACACGAAGCTTAGATCCTTTGTTAATTAGGACAGAGACACCATACAGACGCATTGGCCAAATGTTAGCAAAACTTTTCTAACGTTTTTTTAATTGCTATTTGTAGAAAGGCTGTTTTTCATATTGTTGTTTTAGCCTTTCCTCTGTTATTATGAAGGACTATGTATATCATTTTTACTGCAAAAAAGTGCCAGGCAAGCCAGGGTACTCAAATGAACAAACCTGGATGCTTTACAACTTTTGCCCTCTTGAAGTCAGATCTGAAAAATATAGGACCTAAATATCAATACTGTAAGGTTTTAGTTTTATATCAGGCATAAATCTCAACAACCCGTACTTAACAATGAGCTCAGATTTTAACTTAATCTTTGGCAGGCTGAGAATTAACCCGGAACATGCTCCATTTTGTCTTCTCTCCCAGGTGGCTCCTTGAAAGAGGCACTGTCGGTGCCAGCCAGCTTACAGGTTTTATAGTTTGTGAAAAGCAGATACAGTATTGCCTAGGTGGGCCACAGGCTCCTCCTGAAAGACAGAGTTGAGTCTTGCACTCACAAGCTCTCTTCTGCTTAAATAAAGTTGCTAGTTGCCTAATGAATGTTAGCTGTAATACTCCCTGTGGTCAGTGGGGCTGTTGTTTAATGAATTGCTTAATGTGCTTGATTACTGTTACTATGTGGAATGAGAGAAATAGCCAGAGAGATTTGAAAGACCCACTAGAGAATACGATGAAAATGAATTGGATCAATATGAAGTTTTTGCTCGTCTCTGAACAACGCATTATGTGCCGCATTGTTGGAGTTGGGGATAATGTAATTTTGTGGCTTGTTGTTGTTCTTCTTATAATTCAGAAATATAAATCTCGTTTGACATTGGGTTTTGGGGCTGGCCTTCCCGGAGTTATAAATGTTCCCCTGACTCCAGTCCCGGTTACTCACATGGACAGATAAATTAATTAGGAAAACTTTTATGCCAATTACTTTATGCCCTTGGCTTTCATATGTTTCTGAAGAGCGGCAGCTAATTAAAGATATGATTCATAATTACTGGTCGATCGAGTAGTTGAGTAATGGAATCAGGAACTGTTCCAAAAAAATTATCCATCACATCATTACTAATTGTTACATAATACATAAGGATGTAGAATTCAAATAAAAAATTACTCACATTTGAAAGATTCATTCAATTAGTGGGTTTGGGATATTTTTTATAACAATTATTAACAGCAAGATAGTTCTCACATTTTTAAAGAACACAGAGGTTTTACAAATATTTATAATTAAATAGGAGCATAATTTCCAGCAAGTAAAGGACTCGAGGGCCTAGCTGGAGGAGTGGGTTAGTAGTATATTGGATTTATGGAAGCTGAAAATCAAATCTTTGGGTCAAGTTAGGGCTCAAGTGAAATGATTATGATGGTGTCTTCCTAGTCCTGTTTGCACAAGTCACAAAACTGCTCAAGTCTGGCAAGCATTGCAGGCTAATTTCTAGAGAACAGAAGAGCTGTTGCAAGTTATAACTTGGCACTGAACAACGGACAGAAATTTGCACAGAATTTGTCAATACACGTTTTTAACAGTCAGCATTTGCTGTCCCAGCAAGAAGATCGTAACAGATACCACAACCTGGTAAAACTGGTAAAATGGTGAAAAAACCCCAAACCCCTCCAGCATGTCCTTGCTAAGTTTGCAGATGTTGTGTGTTAGCACAGTTTATGAGTAGTTACTTCTTCTTTCTGAGTGTGTTACTTCTTCAATAAAAGATGTCTGGAAAACTCAAGCGTGAGTTCATGCAGTAATTCAGATACCCCGCGGGTGAGCCTCAGAAACCTCTGGGTTCAATTTCCCACTGGTTCCTTACAGCCCAAAGCAATCGTGTGATAAAGTCCTGTATAAATATCTGTATCTGCTAAGCCTTGAGAATAATTCCTAAACCTTACAAAGCAGGCCAGCGATACTTGCAGCATGAGCCTTCTCAAAAGCTGTGAAGATGTCCCAGCAGCAGTTCCAAAGTTATCAAGAGAGCACCTCAAGTACCCAGAAAAATGTTAACTGCCTCAATATTTATTTGAACTTCCTGGAGGGCCTGACCCTGCATGTTCTTTGTCTCCTTCATTTATTTAAGAAACTCAGATCTGCAGTATTAGCTTTTTCACCTACTCTGCAATGGGTTTTTTGCTATTCTTTGTTGGTTTTATATGATTAACTTAACCCACCACTCATTAGACATATGGCATATGGTTTGGAGGAGGATTAATAAATATTTTGCTGTATCTGAATGAGAGAGAGAAAATGAATGAAAACAAACTTCCACTTCTGCTTGCAGCCTTAAATGGCTGTTTAGCTGCCATCCATCTGCAGGTACCATGTGCTGCCCTCCTGAACATCATCAGGGAACAAAGGAGAATTCAATTACACATTTTTATGTTCTAATTGACTTGGATTGCTATAGATGCGTACAGCAGCATGTAGGAGAACCCAGCTGATGGGTGGATGAGAGCATTCAGCAGAAGAATGTCCCAAAGACCTCAAAGTCCAGAGAGGCAAGGTGGACACAAGACAGCAAAAGGGGAGAGGGACCAGCAGGGAGCGTTTGACCCCTTCTGAGAGTCAACATTGAAGTCAAGTCCCCTGAAGTCCCCACCAGCACAGGGCTCTCCGATGAGCCTTCTTCTTCTTAAGCCGTAAATGTGTTCCAGGGGAAACGTGCCTTTCTTTTTTTTTTTAAAGTAGCCCTTTTCTAGTAGTGCTACATCTTTTGAAACCATGTTTTTATGTTTCAGGAGTTGGTACCTGCTGATGAACTGAGCGAGAAGGGTTTTTCCCCTGCACCAGGTCTGCTGAGCATATGGGGGAGAGGAGGGTGACAAAGTGATGATGCATAGTAGTCTGCAGAGGTGTTAAGGATTGCAGCTGTAGAACTGAATGCTTTTAAAACTTCAAAGTTAACATCCTAGGGAATAATAAAGTGCAAAAACAAGTAATATACAATCATGATATTATATTAGATGGAAAATCAATACTGAACCTGGTAGCCATATTACAGTGCGTTTCTATTGTGACAGTTAGTCAGAAATAGCTTTTTAGGATGAATGGTGACAGCCTCTGACCCGTCAACATCCTTATCAGACACACGCTCCTGCCTGGCAGAGGCCTGGGTGCTCCTCACCTGCAACAGCGCCACACTGGGAAAGGGCTGTCTGCAAGCCAAAGGAGGACAGAAATTCACAGCTAAATAAAAATCCTGACCCCAACACAATATAACCTTAATTCACAAAATCCATAGGGAAAAAAAAGGGGGGGGGGGCATTTTGAAATGAGTTAAAGCTGATGTCTCTGCAGAAGTTTTATTTTTAAGCATTTAAGCTGCTACGCTGCTGGTTTATGAAACATTATGAATGTATTTGCATAAATGGAGCGGGATGAGGAAAGATATTCAAGTTTGATATGGTTAGGGGGTTTTATGGAAGTTTAATTTCTTCTCATTTTAACACTAGAATTAAATGATTCAGTTGTCTGGACATTTTGTCTGGAACTAGAAACCCTGTGGACATATGTCAGACCTCCTCAAGATGCAGCAGGGTACAAGAGCAGTTCCGTCAGTGCTGAGCATCTTTGTCAAAAAGTCGTCTTTTTTTCCATGTTTGTACAAGAGACGAGAAAGCATGTGGTCTATTTTAAGACATTGTAGTCCATATCTTAGAGACTGTATGTAGTACCCTTTGACTTAAAAGGGAAATAAAGGTTATTTTCATACTATTTTTTAATTACTGTACAAATTACTTTAAAGCAATTGAAAAAGAGCAGTTTTGAATTAATGGATGAAAAATTACTCTGAATTATTCTCATTATGAAAATAGCCATATAGCTTTTGGTGAAATGGAGGTTTTCATATTTTGGGTAAAATAATCATACCAGTGGTATATTCTGTCATGTAAGAGATTCCCCTATATGTTATATGTTTTATATAAATACATGAAAATACAGGCTAACACTACAAAAAGCAAAACCCCTTCAGCCATCTTTAGTGCTTGAGAAGTCACATGACCAAGACTAATTAATCTCCTGTGGTTTATCAGATCAAATCAGTAGGCGATGGATTTTTCGTAAATATTTGGGGTCACATGATACATTTTACTTTGATACGTTTCAATATTTCATAACGAAAGTTGTTTCAAAATGCAAAACTCAAACTATTGCAAGAAGCTCTCGTTTTTTCCCTGACATGAACAAAACCAACAACATCAAGAGAACTTAATGAAATACAAGTTAATTCAGTTGCAACAGCATTTTTCAATTGCAAAACCTTTTTGTTTTTCAAAACAGAAATGTTTTCAGGCAGCTTCAAGAACAGCTGATGAGCCTTAGTCTGTGATACTTGGAAGGTGCTGTAGGTTCCCCAAATTACCCAAAAGGATGGAGGTGTGTGGAGCTCCAAGAGGGCAAAAGGGAAGAGAGAGCAGAGGGGAGAGGTGAAACAGGGTGCGTAATTTCCACATTAGCTAGAAATTTGCTACCTGCAACCTGTGTCAGTAGTTAGCAGTACCAAGTACTTATGAAACCATGAAGGCTCTCATTTCTGTCCCTGAAATACTTCCAACTTGAGAATCTCATGCAGTAACTTTCAGGCAGAGCAAATATTTGTCACTTCTTGGATTTCAGCTAATTATATGCTTTCACCAGGAAGGTGCTAGTTATTCTGCATGCGTGAACTTCCTTGTGGAATAAATATTATTTGCAAAAATGCAAGATAACATGGTTCGTGCCTGTCTGTGTCAAATGTAATAGGCACTATTAAACCAGATGTACCCTTGGAGCACATTTCATCATCAGTTTACCACCTTTCTGATGTCAAAGGCAAATGTCTGATGTTGCAACCAATTCCCAATAATGTCCTAATGCGCTTCATATGCCATAAAACTTTCATTACCAGCAACTGCAGCTGGGTTGTGTCACTATAGCCAGTGAAATTCTATAAGATTTTATGAAGTACAAACTTGTTCTATGAAGACAGATAAGATCCATTATCTAAAAAGTGGACTAAATTGCCATAGTCTCAGGGCTTCACCAACTGGTGCAAATTGAGCTGAAAATCTGTGAAGTAGCACGTGTTGCTGTGACCGTTTCATCCTCAGACTCTGCTCTCCCAGCTGTGTCCCTGTTGAGTACAGGTTAACGTTAATACATAGCATTAAGAATATATGGTATAATACTGCAAGATCTCCCTGTCTGTGGCCTGATCCCTCGAGACTCTTTCCTCTCTGCCAGAGTGTGGTCCCCATAGGGGACTGAGCCCCCGTCACGCAGGGACGGTGACGATGCCAGAAGGCTGGCGAGCGTAGGCGGCAGGACTTTCGCGGGGGCTGAGCCTAGGCGTGAACATCCTCTGAAGTGAGGCAAGGTAAATGGCTGTGGGATTTTTCACAAGGAGAAATAAATGCCTGTTTATGACAGCTGTTATTCAAAACCGCCACACCTCAAGCGCGAGCAGAGAGAAAGAAGAGCCGTTCTTTCCCCACTACTTTTTTGGGCATGTGGTGAGCACTGAGATACTCTTGCACTTTAGGAGTAGGGGTGGCATACAAGTAGGTCAAATCAATAGATGCTCTTTGCGGTAACCAGACAGCTAAATTATCAACATTATTTTCTGAAAAATAAGGCAATTATTCTTACATGATTTGTGCTTGAAGTTTTCCAAGCATTTAAAAGAGTCCCCATGACTTGCAAGTAAGAACATATTATTAGTGTCTGAGAACTTAATTGACTGCCTCCTCTCTGCTGTTGACTTCAGTGGTAGATTTTTTTCCAGTTACCTGCTCAAAATAGCAGCATCTGCCCCTTAAACACCCAGCACAGATCAAGGATGGGAAAGTTCTGTGTGTCTGTTCTCACAGAATAAATCAAAATTTGAGGCTAAAAGCCTCAATCTTGTAAAACTGGCACTGTTGGAAACAAATTGCTGGACACCTTGAATTCTTTGAGAGGCAAAGAAAATCAAAGCCAATTTCTAATATTTTTCTTCATGAAATTGCTCTCATTCTAAAGTGAAGAGGCATATGGAGTATTCAGACTGAGGTGAGGGAGGTGTGCAAGCACAAAAGAGCTTGTCTGCAGCACTGGGAGTCTCCAGTGCCACACAGTGACTTTTTCTAATTTATTCAGCCGTGAATTCCAGTGAGATGTCCTCTCGGTCCTGTTTACACACATATGTTCCAATGTATGAGAGCCCTGCTCTCTCACATAAAAGCTGACACAGAGATGTATAGCTTACACAGTGTACTTTCCTACTTGGCAACTGATTGCATATCTCAGCTCCACTGTGGAAGTAATCCCCACATATGTATAATTATTTTTAATGAATTAAGTCCTTGAAGTGTGAAGATCCATAAAGATCTTTATAGTCTCTTTTGACACTTGAAGGTAAATATTTGCATTGTGCATTTCAAATTAGATATGCAACGCCTGTTAAAAATAACGGGAGCTGGAAGTCTGGTCTGTCTAATGATTTCCTTCTTGATCATTGCGATAGTAGAGAAAATATAGGAAGCAGGTGCTTGAGTCCTCCTCTGCTCCCCTGAGGACGGAGAGATCTGTCAGCAAAGTCACCCCTAGGGTGGATGAGAACATCTTTCCCAGAGAGGGGCTGTGTCAGGGCATCTGCTAAATAAATGGTGCCCTTCCCTGGTGCTTTCTGGTTGATAACACTCACTTTCAGTCCCCTCTATGCTACTGAGATTACTTAGACTTTTTTTCACCTACAACTATTCTATAACTTATGCTGAAACATTTCTCTGGTCTGCCGGCAGCAGGAGGGAAGATCGTTGATAATTGTAATGGAGGGGAGCAGAGTGGGCACAGGGCAGCTCTGTGCTCTGGGGACAGTGCAAGAAAACCAAAGTTGGGTTAACGTAAGGTGGGGAGGAGTAGGGGGAAGAAGGCTCCCAAGGTCACCCAGAGCACTGTGCAACCCAGTTCATCAGGGTGAATTAGCCAGTGGGGAGCTCTGCACCAGGATGTTAAGCTAACCCACCCACGTAGAGCTCCTCACCAGCCTGCCTAGCACGCTTCTCTTGCCTGAACTCAGCCATCTGGCACTAGTGAGGGCCTGTCCCCACCACAGCAGAGTTCACTGGGCAGTCATTGCCCTTAGCCAAACCTTTCAGATTTGGACCTTGCAGGAAATTATTCAGAATTCCCAAAATAAATTGCATCAAATCCCTTCACTGATGCAGCCAAACGCTCCCACAGTACTCTGTATGTCTCAGCCCTGGATGGGAAGAGTGGGGTTGGTGCTTGAGACTCATCTTCCTCCTCGACACCCAAGAGATGAGCTAAGGTAGACACAATTCGTCACAACACAGCCCCTGGCCCATCTGAGCTGTCAGGCACTTGCGTCGCCACTGAGGCTGAAATGTTCATCCTGTGTGAGGAGCATCCAGCGATGCCTGACAAGATGGGGTTCCACCATCCCACACGTAGTTCCTCCAAAGGAACCCTTGGCTTTAGATATTACGGTCTTGTCTGGGATCTTATAAGCCATTACGGTAATCTCTGTTTCTGTGCCAGCACAGCTGTGTTGACCACAGCTGTTATATCAAAGAAAAAAGAAAAAGGTACACATTTTTGCTATAACAAAAGTCACATCTCACTGAATATACGCTTTAAAAATTGAAACACCTGGTGCAGTGAAATTTCTGCTGTACATAAGGATGGCATGCCTACTCTTTTTGTGCTAAGTCAATAAAATAAACCCATGATTATCACTCCTCTGTTCGGTTGGTTTGAGTAAGTCATAATTCCACAGCCAGGGTATACACCAATACAAAGTGATTCATTGACACGTGCCTACTACAGTATACAATATCACCAATTCCTAACCAAAAAAGCAACAGAGCTCTACATAATGTAAAGAATGGCTTGGAGCCTTTTCATAAGAGACTCAGGAGGAGGGAGAGTTAAAGAAATAATATGTCACTCACTCCTAAATGTTGCGGTTGTCTGGTCTGTCCCTCTGATGCTCTGGGTTTGCAACCCTTTAGTTACATGGAAACTCCCATAAGAGCCTGGAGGGTGGGTGAAGAGGCGGGAGGAGGCTGGGGAAGGGAGAAGGGAAAGAAGAAAGAAAGGAGAATTAAACTGAAGCAGTCATATCAGTTCTACATTTTCCCTCCAGAGAAATCCTTATTATATGCCAAGTACCACAAGTGTGTATTTTATGGAGTAGAGGGAGAAGGAGCAATCAGAAGCTCTGACATTGTATCACCATGAGAAGTGGTTGTGGTTTTCTAACTGTATGGCTGGGTGGAGCGGTTTCTCGCTCCTTTTTAGTATCTTACATGTGGTTTAGGATGCTGCAGGAAAAAGAGTCAAGTGGCATTTCTGCGTACCACGATGTGAAGGAGCAGAATATGCTGTAGCCTTTCTTTGACTGAAGGTAGTCCAAAGAAGTCGCCATCAGTTAATTCACCCCGTGACATAGGCATACATTACATGGCAGGCTGTATTGAGAGACCTGATCTGGTCCCATAGCTGCACGTATGTGCAGGGAGAAACACGTTATAGTCGGCTCCCTCAGGCCTTCAGTTTTACCCTTCAGGAAGTTTGTTTTGGGAAACCCACAGACCCATTCACTAGGGAAGGTTGGGGGAAAATCTTGGGTGCTGGGAGAATGTCACCTCTTGGTTTTCTACAATCAGTGGGTGAAAAGAGACTGTATTTGGTCCGTCTGTTACTGGACTGATTCAGTTGCAGAGGAATATGCTGGGTTAGTGCTCAGGTAGAAACTGTAACATTGCAAGAGAGTACTTCAGGTTTCACGCTTTAATAGTTGCCACTTGTTTAACCAATGAGAAAGTGAATCTGTTTTTATTTGTTAAACATAAAGAGAAAGATTGAGCTCTACCAGTCATGGATAATTATGCCTTATCTCTCACTATGACACTGGCTTTTTCTGAAAGCTGCGCCTAAGTTATGACTAAGTAAGAGATACCATTTTGATAGATCTCAATCAGGAAATACCAGAACAAATTGAGATGGATTCTTCCTTTGTGTCAATACCTTACTCTTTTTCAAACAAGAAACATGATGCCTCCAATTTCACTGATTACTAGTTTCAGTGTCAGTCTTATCAAGGCAATGATAGGCTCCATACAAATGTCCTCCTAATGTTATTTTCCTAACAAAAGTAGTACCTGACCTGTAGTTTTTAGAGACAGCACAGAAGAATAGATCATATTTTTCTGCTAGCTCTACCTGGTTTCCTAGCTTGCTGCTTAATTTAATGTCACTGAGAGCCCTCATCCAAGAAGTACTGCAAGGCTAATACCGAGAATTTTACTAGGCTTTTTTGGTGGGTGGGGTCGGGTTTGGGATTCATTTATGTTTAACTTACTCGGTTCTTCATGTCAACAAAGCTGATCCTAGAGTTAAAGCTAAACTGTCTGAAGACATGGGTGGCTGGTACAGGAGAGAACAAAAATACTGTTCCTGACTGTGTCTGGCTCTGATGAAGCTTGATTGGCATTTTCGTGCCCTCCAGTAACAAGGTTGGATTCTTGCAAATGTGCAGCCACTGTCATAGCTGCATCACTGAAGGACTGACAGTTCTCAAGACTTCATTATTATTTTTATTAGAGGATCTGTTGGCACTGACAGTTTTTTTCTCGTACTCTTCAAATATGCTGGATACTGGCAGCTGAGGATTCTGCGTGACAGCTTGCATTGAAGTATCGGGGTATTTTTCATGTCGGTACAGAGAGAGAAAAACTGTCAACAGGAACACAAAACAGAGCTCAGAGATGGTTTTATATATCTTAGTTTATTTCAGACTTGGTCCTGTTTTGATTTTTCACTTGCGAATCATAATTTTAATTATATGTGAGCAAAGGTTATTGTTAAAAATGTAAGCAACAAGATTAATTTAATGCTTCCGAACAAATACGTCATAACAGCATAGGCAGCAAGGGAAGAAGTTTCCTGATTCACAGCTAGCTTCTTTTATTTAGGTCACCGCTAGAACGGCTTCATCTGAGCCCATTTTTTTGAACAGTTCAGTACTGAATGATGTCAGATCATGAATGGCCTTCTATATTCCTTCTTCATAAACAAGGAAGCAGAGACTAGACAGATTAGTTTTGATGTGGATCAAAAGCGAGATCTTTAAGAATATGCAGGGAAACCTTTAAGGTTGTTTAAAGAGTGTACTTAAAACACAGGAAAGATTTTCCTTGACTTTGCTGTCATAAAGGATTGCGTTGAACATGACTAGCAACAAAACACTTGGCATACTGAGAGCAGGACTTTCAGATCCCAAACACCCAGCAAGGAGCAAATTGTGTTGAACACAGAAGCAGGAGATGTGGTTCCTTGGCAGACCTCATGAGCAGTGATGCCAAACTCTGAGCTGAATTACCAATGGGGAATCACTAAGTGTGAATAGCCCCAGATAGGGTTTAGAGGTCTTCCTTTATGAATGAGCACCAAGAGAAAATAAGCAGTGCTTCTACAGTACCGCAGAGCTTTTATAAAATCCACTCTTCAGAGACACAGGTTGATTAATTAAACTCACTAAAGTGGATGTGATTAAAAAATGTACTGTCAAAGCAAGAGAAGAAAGATGAAGAAGAAAAATTTGTATGTAAGAAATCATTATTTGCATGAAATCGTTGTGAGTCCATGCAAAGGGTTTATTGAATGCACATTGGCCAACCCTTATTGATGATTATGGATTTTCTGGATATGCCTCAAAAACAGCATTTTCAACCCTGCGTAATTGCTTTTTTTCTCCTGACCATTTTTATCATTTGATTATCTCTATAGCTCTCGTAGTATAAGCTATTTATTGAGAAATGCAATAGTCACATCAATAAGAAAGCATTAGAAATAAAGTTAAAATAATCTGATATTTCAATTTGCATTTAAATTCTCTGGATTTTTTGAGTTCTGCTTCTTTCCCATTACTAATATTGGAAATGCCAAACAAGTCATCGGAGTAGGATGTATATGTTTAAGTGGTGCATGCCTGTTAATGGTACTTGAGGGTCAACCTACCCAAGCATTATTTGTGTGCCCAGATGATGACTGCTCACCACATGTCATGACTGTCCTCTTGGTCTCCATGATGACAACCACAGAATCAGGTTCCAGGCCCATTTCCAGGTAAATACATCCATGCTTTCAGACAACTGGAACATCTCGCCCTTCATGCCTGTTAACTATTTGAAAATAACTCTCTGCACAATATTTGTCCATGATCCTTTCCAGTTCCTGGAACAAATCCATGGACAGAAGACAACAGTGGGTTTGTATTTTAAAACTATTACAATCTGTCATGATTTTAGCTATCTTTTTGATGGGATACTTGTTCTACTGGATAGGGCAATGGACTGACAGACAGGAAACTATCTGCTCATTCCAGCTCTTCTGCTCTGCTCTGCAACAAGTCATGAATCACCCTGCCAACCTGTTTCCATCATTCCTCCATCCTTCATCGCTTTTATATGTGTTGGCTTTAAGATGTTGAGAGAAGTAAATCTTACTCTGCTTGCTTGTAGGCTACTCAGAGCACTTATCTTTTTCAGTTTCTCTAAGTGCTAATGAAACTGAAAATATATTTTTTAAGCTTATGCAAAAGAATTAAGAAGGCAATTTAAACTTTTTCTTTGTTGTTCTTAAGTATTTAAACAGCCTTGTCACTTCATGCCCTGTCACATAAAGACTCAACTATGCACGTGCTACCTAAGCTCCAGTCCTGAAAACGGGACTCACTGTCAAACCAACAGGACTGGCCAAGGAAAGTAGAGCCGAGCATACATGTACGTGTGCCAGAATAGAGTTAGAGATTAGCTTCGTATGTGAATATATACTGAATGACATATGTCCATTTGCAAGTTAACCCTGGTTTTATTCATCATTTCCTTACATGTATGTAGAGATTTATAGATAAAGATAGATGATAAAGACAGTTGAAAGATAAAGATAAGATAAAGATAAAGAGATAAAGATAAAGACGATACAGATTGATTATGAAGTGACTATTTGTGTATATGATCACTTTGTAATGTATTTATACATATATATACATAAAACAAAGTGATAGAAAATAATAGAATTCATGTGTTCTGTGTAAATTAAAATGCATTCTTTTGTCATCAGGTCTCTCCAGAATAGTTGTGTGAACAGTGTATGTCTCTCTGTCATGCATCTGTGGGTAATTAACATATGCAAAACACTACAGTCCTGCTAGAAGCTACCCGACCCTCCCCTGAAATTTAGGCTCTATTTATTTACAACAAAATAAAGTGGACCCTTCTGGAAAGAAACATAGCTTTGTGGCTGCACCAATGCTGTCGCACAGATGCTTTAAATCTTTTATATCTCCCAGACCTCCAGGGGCTGGTGTTGGATGGTATTGAGCCAGGGCCAATAAATAATTTATGCTAAGTAGCAATTTAGTTGTTTGGCTTGGGGTAAAGAAATCCAAGAAATTCATAAATAAAGTTCCCATTTTTGCTGTGTTCCGAAGTTAATTTATGTTACTCTGCAATTAACTAACATAAAGGTGAAAAAATATGACAGGCCTAAGGTAGAAAATAAAGCTCATAAATCTGCCGTATCTTAACTAGTGGTGCTTTAGTGATAGTTGGTGCTTGCACTTGGTTTCCTGTTCATCTAATTCACCAGTATTTGCTTGGTCCAGAAAAATGTAGTAATTGATTTCTAATAGTTCCCCTTTGAAATAAACAAGCAAACCAAACATTTTTTTTCTCTATCCTTTGAACTAGGGGTAGATACTAGATTTTGGCAGATGCTTTGGCAAAATAGACAGAATTGGAAATGCATAATGTGTGGACAAAGTCTGGTCATCAGATAGTCCCTGTGTGCAATGGACTGTATTTAAAACCAAATCCAGTTATTCGTTAATGTCCTTTATCTGTACGTATGCATTGCACGTATATACAAATTCAGGGGATTTTGATGTGATACCTGAATTCTTCCGCTTGACCTAATACAGATGTTTACTGCCAAAGATATGAGTTCTCTTCAGCATCATTCATTAGTCTATTGACACCGTGTGTACTGTTTAAAAGGACGTTCTTCCATATATGCAAGTGTGTGATGGTTGCTTTCATCATCACTGCATCAGGAAGAATAAAATTATATCAATACCTGCTATATGTAATGTACCAAATACAGACGTTGGGTAGGCTGAAGGAATCAACGTTAGGCAAAATACTGGATTCAGGTTGTCCCGGGATGAAAAGACTATGCTTGTGTTTTCTGCCTGGATATATATGCTATAAGGTGTTAACCATAATATTTAGTGAATTTTTGCATTTTCTATTGTTGCATTTAGAACATTCGGACCTCCCATCTTTCTAGCGGGGAACGGTTAGAGTAAAATGGTGTATCCCATTAATTTCATAGGTTTTCTTACTCACAAGAGGAATTCTAACCATGGGCCTGCGGAACTTATTTCAGGGAGGGTTTCTGTTATCTATTTCTACAGAAATAGATTCTGACTATCTATAAATAGAGAAAAATTGAAACACGTTCATATAACAGAGAAGGACCAAGACCTCTGCTTCCCTTAAGCACTGTGCAGTCACTGATTTCAGTGAAACTACATTGATTCAAAGCAGCTTAATGTCTCATATTTTCAACTTTCAGACTTTTCTTTGCAATTACTAGTAGTTTGAACGACTGCATTCAACATCCTTCCTTTCAGGATGCAAAGAAAGGGAAGCTTCCTTCCTCCACTCAGTTTTGCTCCCGCAGAGAACAGTGTTGCAAACACCCCTCACTGAAATCAATGCCGCCTTATAGCTTCAAGAAGCCTGTAAGCTTCAAACCTGTTCAGAGGTTAAGTGGCACAGAAGAGTCAGACACTCAGATACTTGCCTCTCATAGAAAAAATATTTCCCACCGCTATCCAAAAGGGTCAGGTTATGAAAGGGATTGCATTTGCCGTGATAATGGGACCAGGATATGCTTCAGTATCCACTGTAATATTTGTTTTCTTTTTCTGGAAGTTTCTGCATGAGGAAGGTGAATTCAGCTCTTTACTTCCTGAGATTAAAAGAAAATTATATGATTGGTTTATCTTTTAATTGCAATCCAGAGTATCTTGATTTCTGACTCTCACTTTTAATCATGTTCCAGGCAGCGCTCTATGTGTCGACGGCACAGAGGAGCTGTGGGGTGTTGCCACATGAGTGAGTATGACCCTTTCCCCCTCTGTGGCAGACTATGGACCACAGGGCCTGGGCCCTGGAGGAAAAGTCCTGAACTCTCCTAGAGTCTACTTTTCAGAAACAAATTTCAAATTTGCCAGATAAGAGTTTGGAAAAGACCATGTAATTTATTTAATGGAAGACAAAGTGTGAACCTACTCATTAAAATTCATAATGAGATGCATCTGGCATCTTAACACTTCTTACTATTCTGCAAATAGACTTTGTTAAAGGCCATTTTGCTCTTTCTAGCAGGACTACATGGCACAGATAAAGGGTTTTTGAATTGCAGAAATGAGAATACGTTTTCAAGTCTATTACCCCCAATTTCCAGTCATTAAATGATTCAGCGGGAAAGTTTCTGTTTTAACTTTAGTGACCCCTAGCAGGGACACCAAGTCAGAGTGACTCTTGAAGAAGAGTATAAGTCCCACATTTTTATGTATACATTTAGAATCAAATAGAGGGATGGCTAAGAAGCAGTTCAGCTTGTTCCTCCCAGTCTGACTCAGATCAGATTTCAACCAAAATAATGTTTCCTCTAAATAGCCATTTGTCAGTGTAGCAGGAACAAATGAGCGGCATCATTCCACTCTTTGCTGAACAGGAGTCCCTCCACCCGAGAGACGTCCATTGCGCTGGAGACTCGGCGAAGGAGCCAAGGGGAAGCAGAGAGATTTCTACCCTCTGGGTTGAACTATCCCCTTCACCCCATCAAGGTTAAAGGATTTGTGTGGCTCAGGGCCCATTTTGCATTCACATATCTGGTTCTCACTTCAGTCTCTGGAGTTGCCAGAGACTGATCCTCTACATTTTCCTCTTTCACTGCTGCTCTGCAGTTTCTCTCTTAAGAAAGTTAGAGAGGTTGGGAGGCAATTCAAGCCCTGAGCAGAACAGCAAAATGGTTGCACCCTGCCACCCCTCCTCACCCCAGAGACAGTGGGTTAAAGAGCTCTGGTAGGGGCTCTCAAGTTATGGTAGGGGTCTCCTCCATCAGCTTGGGCAGATGGGACAGGAGTGACCCGTGTCTCTCCCTCTGTTTTCCTATCACTCTCTGGAAAATACTGTTTCTTTTGAGTGACTCTTAACAGAGTCTAAGTGTTTGGTTACCTGGACTTTTAACATTTACACTGATGATGGAGGGTAAAATAGCATAAAACCAGAAATGTGAAACAAAAAAGAAGGTATTTCTCCAGATGCAGAAAGCTCAGGAGCATTAGTAGTTCAGGAGCATGCATAAATAAGACTGTGTATGCATGGAGCTACATATAGATACATGATTGTGGGAGCCTGATCTTGCAAAAGATGTTTTTTGTATTTTAAATTGATGCCATGTGGGATGTATTTGCTTACAGTCTTAGAGATACACTACATCTCCAACACGTCTTTCTTAATTGAAACATTTCCTGAGTAAAATAGAGGATTTATTCCACAGAGTGTGCTATTGGATAGCTCATGCATAAATTTCTTCGAAGTTACGCATATGGCTATAGGTATCTCCAGCTGATACCAGTGAAGCTGCTTTGTAGGAAATATGCCACCCACTGTCACCTACATGTGTGCCATCTAGTCCCGTGTTAGGTTTACATAGCAGAACACAATTTCCAATAGCTTTATGCAGAACACCTGTTACAACAGTCACTTATCAGGGTGGTATGATGTACTTCAAATAGCAGATATATGCATCAAGCATCCTGATGAAGCTGGTGCTCAAATAATAAGGGGAGCTAGAGAAAAAACAAGCAGACTCTGTCATTTACCAGAGAGGGACTGGATGCCAGTCTGGAGCTCTTGTAAGAGCTCCTTCGCTGTGAAAATAGGCACATGTAAGGCGCAATCTGCATAATCCATAATAAAAAGAGCATGAATTATATTCTATCTCATAGTTTGTTGGTCTACCCATTTCATTATTTACTGCAGTTTTACTAGTGATTCTGATCATCTTCCTTTCTGCTATGACATGAGATTTTTAAAAATTATTGATCTCTGCGTAGATTCTCAGATCTCACACATCTGCTTGCAATAGGTAAAGTTTATATATTAGCTGATCATTGCGATATTTTTGAGGTTGTACCTTTGCGGTACTGAGCAACATGAAAGCTAATTCAGTCCCTCAGAACAGTGAGATATTTGCACAATATGCCCTAACCAACTATTCGGTTACTGAGGAGGGAAGTATATACATAAATATCAACTGCTGCTAGTAAAGGAACTTTAATTAGTAATATTAAAGAGTGTTCATCATAGTAAATGCTCAGAAGTGTTTATGCTGCTTTCACAGCATCTGCTCAGGATTTCATTTGTAAATATCTTTTAAGAGGGCCTTCTCCCCCTTTTGACCCTTCTTATGTGATATTACTAAAATAATTCATTAATTCTTGCAGTTCCCTCTGAATGTATACTGCTCTCAGTTTTTAAATAAATACACTCTCTGGTAACAACTCAGTTCTGATCTGCTGTAGAGTGGTAGAGCAGATCAGGACTGTATACCTGCAACTTCAGCAGGATATCTTCTTGTGTGGACATCAATTATGTTGAGCAGTGGTGTTTCAGGAGAAGAACACGTGTTTTTGAGGAAACACAGGTGCACATCACCCATAATCAGCCTGGCTGCTTTCACAGTGGTGCCTACATCGCTGAAGAAGGGTAGAGGAGAATATAAGCCTCAACTCAATGGACCTATGCAGCATGAGTTAAGAAAATTCTTTCTTACAAACTCACATAGATTAATTTATTTCTGATCATGTTCTTATGAAAAGAGAAATACTTTCTTCCATGTAAGCTTCTGCATCCTTTGGAGGTAGAATCTTGACCCACCCTTTAGTGGAAAAAGTCTATTGAATTAAGTAAATATCATGGTCAGGATTTCATACATGGGAAATAAAAACTGTTATCTACCAAGCCATGTGGCACCACACTTCATTGGTGCATCTTGGCATTTCAGACACTTTTGCTTGCAAACACAACACTAATGTCTCTGGTATTTCTAGTGAGAACCATATTTTTGGATACAGATTTTTTGCTCTGACCCATATTTCTTATGGTTGTATACTCTAAAATCAAGACAAGAATTTTTAAAGAATTTAAAATATTTTAGCTAGTAAAATCTAGGCATTTCATTTTCTGTCTTCTAGGAAAACAAGTCAAACCTATACAATATTTTCAGTGATACAGAATGTGACAAGTGTGCTAATAAATATTAATAAAACACGTATTAGAGATGAGATATCCCTCACAACTGCAATTTGCCATAGAATAACTGACATTAAAGGTGTAAAAGATCCTCACATCCACTCATCCAGTTGATCCACTGCGCAAAATTGTTCATATCAAAACTATTATTCTTAGGTGTTTAGTTTAATTCCGTTCTTTTTTCATTTTTCCTAAATTACTTAAAAGCTAAAAAGAGATGATCAGATGCTATGAAGTCATACGGAAAATGTTCGCAAAGCATGGATTTTCTCTAGCCAAATTTTAAACATCTAAGAGTTGGTCTTCTACTCTGGGCCAGTTTGTTTCTTATAGTGAAAAAGGAGAAATGCGTCTCTTCAGGCAATCATTCACCCTGTTCTGATGTGGGTGTCTAGTATCAGTGCAGAGGAAAGGTTCCATGGTCTTCAGAGATATCTCTGATCAAAATTACTGAAATGGAAAATGAAACAGTGTGTGACTTGCATAGCTGCTTGCACACTGTGGAAAGCAAAGAGAAAACAGTTGGGTTTTTGAATAAATATGGCACTGACCGAGTGCTGGTGGCTCTTGCTAGGTCTGTTCCAGTATAGGAATATCCTTGGCGGTTTTAGGACTCATTGTGGCTATGGCACTCTCATTTGCAGAAGTGAGGCCTAGGCATCTCTGCTCATATAGTGACTTGGTTATTTAAGGAAGGTCAAAGGGAGTAAGAGATGCCAAAATAGCCGTGTTCACCCAGACTAATTTTCACTGTCTAAAGATTGAACTGTCTCAATGGTCAATGGAAAGAGAGCAAAATCTCCAGGTGGTGGTTTGTGCTTTGCTAAGGTTGCTGTCAGAAGTGTCAATGAACCTCAGCAAGTCACACTCTCTCTCTGTTGATGCCTAGCTCAAAACGAATGCCTGGATTTTAAAGGGCTGCAGCTAAGTGAGGTGTGCCCACCACCCTATCACCCCAGCGCTCAATTCAGTGTGATCTTCTGGGGTCTGGAGAGAAGTTAAGTGAATCCCACTGCTACTATACACTGAACACCTGACTAAATGAGCCCCAGCTTTACTATCGAGATCTATTTATCTACTAAATTTGATGCTTTATTAGCACATGGTAGAGTGTGGTTCTGACTCAAATAGATCTTTTTATTTTATTAGAACAGAATCCACCCTGTGCTTTTCCTGTAAGTAAATTGCCTACAATTTTTGTACAAAATATCAGGATCCCCTATACTGTAGTTGTGTTCTTCTAATGAAACTGTGATACAAAAGATGCAAAATCAAATTGTTTTTCTAATTTTTCCTCTTCTTCAGCTACACACACATGCAACGTTATACAACCAGTATTATAAATATCTCAGATGGACCTTCAGTGTAATACTCTGTCTAATCACACCCAGAAGCCCATCATTATTATTGCTATTGTTTCTACTATATTTACCTTCAGTGCTAAGTCAATATCAGTCCTGAAAATTAAATTCTTTTCCTTCAGTCCATGTGGTGTGTGCTCAACACATTGTTGATCTTTGCCATTACCTTTTTGTAAGTGGAAAGGGCCATGTCTTCCAACACACTTTTTACCCCATCAAATTCCCTGACAGCATGGAGCAAAACATCTCGTAATTTACAAAGATTTCAGAATTAATGTTAACTCTGAGTCTTTCAGGGCTCGTATGTATATGCTATCTTTTCTCCACCCTTCTCACAGAAAATTCTGTTATTTTATATATATTTCTTAGTTATGGCACAGTCCAAAATTTGGGCCATTATCTGGCTGGATTTTCCCCTCTCATTTATCATCATTTTCTGCTATGTATCTGTCCAGTTGTCTTTTTCTTTCCTTTAATTTCTATTTCATGGTCCCCAGACAGAGAATGAAATATTAGGTTTGTCAAGCGTATATCATTGTTTAAATGCCTGAAGATGATGGGTTAAACAGCCCAATCAATGAAACAAACCTCCAGTGCATTGCAGCTACTGCAAGTGATGTTCCCTCTGGCTGTTTAAGACCTACCAAGTCAATAACCTATTAATATCATACTCTGCTCGGGTCAGCGCCAAACAAGTCACATGTCTTTTCAAGGCGTTCAGCTTATGGTGGATTAAATGGAAGACTGTTGGTCCTTTGGTGGCCTTAAAAAAATTGTATTTTTTTAATCTTCTTGCAAGATTAAACCTTGTTGACTGTGAAATAAATTAAAAATTAAAAATGGATCAGATAGATAGTAGTTACTCTAGCTACATAAAATCATAGCTTAACACAAACTGCACCACCAGTAATTCACATGAAACCATTGCTCCTCTTTAGAATCTGATTATATTTTACTGCTATAGACTGCAAAATAACAGTCAGCAAATGTGACACTTACTTTGCTCTCTGTATATATTGTGAGAAAATATTTAGTCGTATCCCTGAATGGAGTAAAGTTCAAAGTCTTCTGTTTTATAATACATCCAAAATAGAATCACAGAGTACGAATAGGTAAGATGCCTTTAAAGTACCATCTAACATCACCATTTACAGTCACTTATTTCTCATACAAAAACCATTCCAACCATGAAAATTTAGGGCTGAATTTTACCCAGAGTGCATTTTTAGGTCATGGAAGTTCTCTGCATGCATCTGAAGAAAACTTTTTCCTGCTGTATCAAGCTGTAATTCATTGCATGAACCCGCAGACCTCACCATGATTAGTACAAGTGGCTAATAAATAGTATGCCAATGCAAGAAAGGGTGTAAGGCCTCGTGAGAAAGCAACATTTAGTCTGAGCTTCATGAGCACAAGCTGGTATATTCCCAGCTTCGAAACAGATGTGACTTGAGAAAATGAATTTTAAAATATCCAAAATACATCTCCGCAGGTTCTAATCACGACAGACTTTCACATTGAAATGATCTGTTGGATTAATTTGTACTCGAGGTTGTACCTGGAGTTTGCATTAGGTTGTCTACTTCCAGGCCCATTGTGTCCCATTCTGGACTAGAACTGGAAGAAATTTTTCAGACTTCCTTGTCACGAGCCTCTCCAAGTGTGAGCACGACAAAATTGAGGCACATAGCACAATGTCATTGGGAAGATGTTGCTGGGAGGCATCAAAAGAGATCCCACTGCCCTCCTGCATGTCATTAACAAACCACTCAATTCAAGGTGGTTAGCAGGAAATTAATCACCTCCTCACAGGTTCTTGCTAAGGTCACAGAACCAAGTGGCCTGTGTCGCTGCACATGTCCTGTCCAGCCTCTGTGGTCTTGGAGAATATTCCTACTACAGACATATGTGCAACAGGCATTTTAATTGTGCCCTAGGAAAGTACTGTATTACTGGATGCAGTTGTAAGAGAAGCATCCAATTCCAGTCCTGATCCTGTACAAACATTGTTTTCAAAACACAAGAACTGAAGGCCTCTCACTTGATAGAGCTTTTTTCATTCCGGAGATCTTAGACAGAAACCAATGATGAGGAGGGGAGAAAAAGAGCTGAAAATCTGTGCAAATTCATTCCCAGATCAGGTCTTACATCTGGTATGCATTCAGGAAGAGTGAACATGAAAGTATTGAAAGGTTGGGGCTCAGTTCTGGAAGGTGGTGACTAACTCAGTCCGATACAGCAAAGCATTATGTTCGTACGATGTTTAATGCCAAAGAACAATTTCACTGGCTTCGGGAATGAATGCTGAATGAATGCCAAACCAGTGGTGAAGGTCTCCTTGTAAATAGCCTTCGAGGCTCAGTCTCTAATTAAAAATAAATAAATAAAAAAGAAGCCAGATCAACAGAGAAAGCAAGGAAATAAACAGCACATTCAGTCTTCTCTTCACATAAGAATTTACGCAGGGTTCAAAAACATTGGCCCAAATTAAGCAGAAAAAAAATAAAAAATACCTATCTCATCCCTGATTATAAAAGAAGAACTTCAGGGGCTTGCGGTAAAGCCTTCTGGCAGAAAGAAACTTCAAAATGTATCCTTTTTTTCCCATAACTGAGAACCCCCTTTGAAGTACACTGCAAAGGATTCTGCCTGTCCCCAGAAGCCCTGTGCAGTGCCGCTAGCCATGAGCTCCCACCACTTCTGAATTAACATCCCACAGACACTCCGAAGGAGTAGCACACCTACATTTCCTAGCAGATAACTTATTTAGTACATGAGTTCCTGTTACCCACCAGGCCAAAAGAAAAAGCACTGTACCCCTTTGGTATTATCGCTGATCCCCAAGAGGAGGGATCAGGTCTTCCATGAAACATCAAATAACGCATTGCAGGTACAGTGGATTTGTGCGTGCGTGTGACTAGGTTGTGTAATTCACACAAGCTTCCATGGTACAGTTTGGGGCCACGTCGCTTCACTTCTGGGAAGGTTTGCTCTCTGCATCCCTCCAAAGCTTAGCATCCATGAAAGAATTACACCAGCCCAAATGTGTCCCCTTTCTGTCAGCTATACTGGAATATTAGTCCGTCACTTCACACTTCCATTTCTGGTTATTAGCTGGACAAGAGCAGCAGCACCCAGTGCTCAATGGGGGTTTGTTGGGCTCCACTCAAGAGGCAGATCTCTCTCCACACACACTGAAGGCCTCGCTCAAGACCAGCCACAAACATGGGATGTGTGAAATTGAATTAGGCAAATGGTTCACCTGGCTCAGTTTTGTTATCTGCAGGAACAGTCACCAGGGGGTACTTCAGAAAATGAACAGAAAAGCAAAATTGTCATATCCTGGGTAACAACTAAATATCCTTCTCAGATGCAAAGTGTCTTCTGAAATCTAGAAAATGAGTGATTTTTTCCTGCCCTGCCCCAGGAAATAAAAGTTACTGTCAGTATAGTTGATTTATACTGACTAATACTAAGGTGTTTGCGTGAACAATAATTCCTCTCTTTGGATCCTCCCAAGTTTTTGGCCTCAGAGGCATCTTGAAGAAGAGCCAGTGGAAGTTTTCTCCACCCACCCAAGGGAGCAGAGAAGTCCTGTTGCTGGTGCTGCACCAATTAAATGAGCAGAAAAATTATTCTGGAAATCTGTCCTGAACAGTCAAGAAGGTCAAGTGAATGACAGCCAGGTCTCTATGACTGAAAATCTCTGTGCTCTTTTTACCCGCACGCCTATTTTCCAGGTCATCAAAGAAGGACTAAGTAAGACATCTCAAAGTCAGCTCATTAGATGCTCTCTGGGGATCAGGACCTTTGCTGTTATAGCTTAGCCATACCACCACCCAGTAGATCAACGCTGAGATATGTTAGATGAGGATCTGCACCTAAAAGTTTTTATGCCTCTCTGTCATGGCTGCCTTTGCTCCAAGGACTACCCATGAATGTGGGCACTGGTAGTTTACAAAGGTCCTGTTAGAAGTCAAGGCAAAACTTCAGTCGGTTGTCAATGTTGTGTTTTCTCGATGGCAGGAAATGCCCAAGTACCATGTCGGAGTCTTTCAAACACAACAGGCTACCTTGCTTCCCATTGCAAGTCAGTGATAAATCCCTCATGCCTCATCTTCAGCTCGTCTCTCCCAAAACAGCTGGCACCAAAGAGCTCTCCATTCCCACAGGCTGTTGCAGTCACAGGAATTTAAGAGTACGACACCAATCCCTTCAAATCCCACTCCGTGGGTTTTCCAAGTATCGACATGTCCCTTTTTTTGGGATGAAAGCCAGGGGCATGCAAACAGCTGAGATCTGTTGCTATTTCCCTTTTGTATGTCATTTGCCGAATCTGCAATCCCAATCAGGCAGAACTAAACCTGCCCTGAGAGTTTGGTGGTGTTTCCAGTAAGACAAAGTCAGTGAATGATATGTTTATATGTGCTGTTCTTCTTGATCCTAGAGCCCCGTTCAACCTATGGGAGTTTGTCTTGCGGGCCCCACTTTTCCGCCTGCCTGCTGCCTTTCCTTGTTTCAGTGCAGCAATGCCCTTTCCATGCCAGCTCATGGGCCCTTTACTAAAGAGCTATGAGAAAATATGGTCTACAATGGCAGCATTCAGAGAAACTGTTAATCCCATCATTAAGAGAGTTTATCATCTCATTAAAGTTTTTCACATCTGAAATATATGTCTTTCATCCAGTTTCTAGGAAATTAACCAGCGCGTGGTAAGAATAGTGTGAAAAAAAGGAGCCCTTGAATCCAAGTTAAAATAGTGCTCATCACTTCAATTTCCACCTCACTTCAGATTCCTTTTCTTCCTCATTAGTCTTCTGTGCAAAACCCAGTATTGTCAAAGTTTTCTGGTCGTTTCTTTTTTAATCTATATATCATTCACAGAAATATGTTAAGATGAGAGTTTGGGGATGGGTCCACAAAAAAAAAAATTATCAAATACTGAACTAATCAGCAACATGAATACTCTAGAGTTTGATTGCCTGAGGATAATAAAAGAACATAATATAAATTCACACGCCATCACATTCTGATCCAGAATAACCAGATACAATTTCAACTTAGGAGTTCAATTAATTTTGAACTGTGTTCTCGAAAACATGCTTAAAATTTACTACTATGTGGTATGCTGTCTTCTCAGAAATGACATTTTAAAAAAATCACACATTAGTATTCCATAATATCCAAGGTTTTTCAGATGTTCCACAATAGTTTTATGAACATAAAGCAAGACTTCTAGAAGTTTTCAGTCTTTGTCTCTTTGCTATACAGTTAAAGTCAGAGCAAATTTTACCATGTGTTCATTGCACACTCAGTACAACACAACAGCCAGTGGCAAAATCTAGCGTTTAAGAAAAGCTGTAACTTTATCAGGTGAACAACCTCTCCTGTCTCTGCTCCCATCATAGTACATGGTGGAAAGCTAAGTGAAAGGTGGTCCTTACAAGCATAAAACAAACATGGAGAAGGTTTATCTGCTCCACAGTATTTTTCTTTTCCCTTCGGCAATTTATTGTTTTGTTTATGGGGAGATATTTTTAAATATTAGTGTTCTAGAAAGCAAAGTGGTGGCAGATCTCTTTGTAAGGAAAAGCAAACTACTTCCAAGAACTAAAAAAATAAACATGTTTGGTCAGTGTGTCCTCTGTCCCACACGATGTTTCCATTTCTGCACGGTGAAAACAGGCATTTTATTCTGAGCACCCCTGAGGACTTCAAGGGTGAAGGTTTTGCTTGTTACAGGGGAAATCAGCTGATGACACTTCAGTAAAGGATTGATTAAAACTCAACTGAGAAGATATTTATTGTTCACCTTGTCCAGAGGCACGAGTCTCAGCCGGAGTCTTGGTTCAGATATTGCTCTGTCGAGGATGGCCAAGAGACTGTCAAGGTTGGCCTTGGGAGTCTGATACCAAGAAATGATATCTCAGGTGCTTTACCCTGTGCCAACACAGTGCAACTCTGCCATTCAAGGAAAGCTTTTTCTTTGTCCCTTTTATTCCTCTTGAAAATAATAAAAATGGAACCAAATCCCAAGTAAATCCCAGGAATACAAACCCCTGTTCTTTTACATGTTTGTCTACAGAGGAGAAAGGACTGAAATAGCTACTTCTGATTAAATATCTTGTCAGAGAAATAGATGCTGGGGGAGACGTGGGATTTCAAAGGAAGGAGGCTTCTCAAAGTACAAAAATGAGTCACCTATCATGAGGACCTAGGCAGCCAGTATGCCCAGCACATTTGCTAGTTCCAGCTCTGGACTTGTCATCTCCTGGGGCACGAACAAGAAGGGTCCATACCCTTCCGTGTCCGTACGACTTTAGCCTCTAGTTCTGCACATTAACCATCATGGTGATTCAGATGGAGTTGTTTCAAGGTAACCGGTGCCTCCTATTTGCATCTGTACAGCGGTGACACGGCAGTGCATGCATTGCATGTGTTTTGTCATCATGTATGCTTTGTATACTGTTTTATTGAAAAGTAAAGAAAAGAGAAGTAAAGAGAAACAGGAGTTATGCTATGACCTTTTCCTGAGTGTTCTTTTTGACAGGTATCACTAGTGTATTACTTTAAATCCAAATATTTTTGTTCTGTACAAGTTATGGCAGCACCACTGGGAAAAAGCCATGTCCGCAGCACCAGCTACAAGGTCTTGGTACATCCAGAGTTGTCCGTTTTGTTTTCTTTTTTCTCTTCCTGTGCTTTATACTCAGCAGATTTTGATTATGATGTCCTTCTTGTATTAAAAAGGAAGCTGTTGTTGAGCGTAATGTGTATAATGACACCACTTTCATTGTAATGCAGAATGCATAGCTTCAAGTGTTTGCAACACTTTAGCCAGTTCCTTTCAAATTGAAAACAGACACAGAGCCATTCTGAATGCAACCTGCTAGGTCCAGCCACCAATCTTGTGGCTGACATCTCTACAAACAGCTCAGCGTTCACCAAAGTTGAGGAAACTTCTAACAGCACTGCTCTTCAGTGCCTCGAGTTTTAAAAGTAATGTACAAATGGTGATTTCTTTCATAAATCGCATTAAAGCAAAAGATTGGTTTTCCTAGGGAGAGAAGCATGGTCATTTTTCACAAATCGAAAGCATCTGGTCCAAACAGAGCAGCGCATTTAATATATCACTATTTTATTCATGTCATTTGTAAACAGAAAAATATCCTTGGCAATGTCAGTATTTTTCCTCCTCTTCTGCCCTTTAAAAAATGCTTATAAATTAAGCTTCCCTCTGCATCTGTGAGCTCAAACTGAAGGGCAGAGACCCTCTGAGGCAATACAAGGCACACGGTTTTCACACCCAAACCTCACCAGGGACAGGTTGTATGGACTGAGCCCCAGGGGATATACTCTGGATCCGCTCTTTCCAGAGGCACAGAGCCTGTCCAGTGGAAGAATAGTTAGGAACTCTCCCAGTCTCACATCAGCATTTTTCTCTCCCCCTCAATGGGGGACTGTCCATGGGGGAGAGAAATCTCCTACCAGAGGCTGAGAGCCAAGAGCTCCCCCAGCTCAGAGCCAGGGCAGCACCTCTGCCACCCACAAACACCAACACCTAAAAAGCAGCACTGTGCCAAATCCATGTGGCACGTACTTGGCGGGGTCACCAAAGTAGCGAAATGTAAGGGGAGTGTTTTGAACAGAGAGTGACTATGCATTTGCTTGCTCCCCAGTTTAGTCTAGAGGCTAGTGCCCAGACCCTGGAGAGGAGCTTCCTAACGCATAACACAAAGTAATGGATGGGACAACCTCAGTAAGGGAGTTTCTAGCGCAGTGTTGCCAGGATCTGTTTTTTGTTCATTGTCATTCAATACCTTTAACAGTACTCTGGAAGAAAATATAAATCATTTGCAGCAAAGTTTACTAGTGATTCAAAGTTGGTGAAGTCCTAAATTAATGACAGAGGCAGGTCAGTTGAAAACAGTGATCTAGGTTGCTTGATAAACTAGTCTCCTTTGAACATCAGAGGTTATTGATATTTCCAAACATGATGCAATGCATCTCAAAACAAAACAAAAAAAAATAATTTTAGACTCACAAGATGCAAATCCCTTGGTCCGGACTGCGCTGACCCTAAGAACCCACTTAATACCCATATTATATACCGTTGCAAATCTCCCAGTGCAGTGCTTTCGCTGTGAGGAATAGTAAATTTAAAAGCAGAGGAATATCAAAGAGGGAAGTGAATTGTGTCTAAACAGCACCACTGAGAACATTACTGGAATATTGTCCCCATTCTTTCAGCCACTTCAAAAAAGATGTAAGAAAAATCTGAAAAGAATCCAAGAAACTATTACGATTCATTCAGAATTCTGGAATATTCCACTGTGTGGTAAGAAATAAGGCAATTCAGTGTGTTCAGTTTCTTCAAAGAAAGGTAAGGGCAAATTTGTGACGCCTTATAAAGCTCTACCTGTTGAAAAGAAGGAAACTTTGCTGGTAGCAGATGGCTCTCTAATGCAGCACAGGCATAACAATCAGAACTTGAAAACTTAATCTTCACAAATGCTGATTAGAAATAAAGGACATTTAACAGTGCCACTAATTAACCAATTGAGCAATTATAAAAGGATGTTGTAGACTTTTGAACACCATGGAGTATTTATCTGTTCATTGCAGAAATTGCTAATGAATATCTCCAAATAGCCCCATACAACTCTGAGGTTAGACAATCAGACCACTTCCATAAATAGATGAATCTCTTGCCTCCTCTTGTTGCGGAAAGAGTAATTTCTCTTTGTGCCATTGTGCATACCTTGGTGTATTAATCCAGGATCTAAGAGATACAACCTAAATGCATTGCTGTTGGTTTTTTTTTTTTTATTTCAATGTCATTTCAGTCTGAAGATCCTTTGAAAATACAAGAATATGCTTTTTCTTAATATTTTAGGAGAAATTGAAGCCAAGGATTTGTTCAGGGAGGGCTGTGCCTTTCTGAAAGGAAAATGAATATATTGGATAGAGAATAATCAACTTCTAGAAGATGAATAGTTGTTTATCTGGTCAGGTGGGGAAGGAGCCGTATCTCCCTAGGCATACAAATCCTCCCGTGCACAGTCGGGGCACAGGAAGGCAATTGCACAGAGAGCAAAAAAAGGGGGTTTCTGTGCAACTTCAGCAGGCTCAAATCACTTGATAAGTGCTGCAGAAAAGCTTAACTTTGCCAGAGTACTGATGGCGAAGGTTTCCTAAATTACAGCATTTGGGAAGGCGGGTGCGGGTGATGTAGTCCTGTGGTCCATTTGGGTGCCTGAACATACAAATAAACGTTGAAGAAGCTGGTCTTTTAAAGTTAACTGTACAGTAACTGAGAGCTTGTCCTCTCACCCCTCTTCTCCGCTCTCCTCTCCTCTCGTTACTAAGAACATGTTGTAAGACAAATCGCTGTATAGACCCTATCTTTCGATCAGGCTCTGAACTCTCCATATACCGTGTGTTTGCTGGATTTGATTTTGGGTTTCATTTTCTTTTCCCTCCGTATAATACTCCAGGGATATCAGGTACCGAGTCTTCAATGGGTTGGTTGGTACTTGATGTCACTGGTCTCAGAGCTATTCACTGTGAATAATGTTTGGTCCTTTTTTATTTTAATTGCTGGAATGGCTGTGGATATAAGTTGCTCGACACAAAAGGGTGACAAATAATGATGAAAGACACTAGAGTGCTCTCATGTGTAGCTTGGACCAGAAGGAGAAAAGAGATTATTGCAGCTGAACTGGTCACATGGAATTTGCTGGACCTGCCTGCTCCCACCCCCTCTAGCCCCTCTCCGGGAATAGTGCTCTTACAAGCTAAGAAAGACACAGTTGGCATGAAAAAAAAAAAGTTGATCCCATTAACAATGACCTTTAGAAATTTCAAGGACATAACGCTGCCTTTGTGAAGTGTAAACAGATGCATTGTCAAATAGTTAAAGAACAGAATTGCTCCTGGATCTGCCATTTACCTCCTCATGAACTGGAGCTCCAAACTGCAAAGAGCCAGGAGGAAACCACGGCAGCATGATTATACAGTTAGAGAGACAAATACTTATGTTGGTCTTCTCAGCGACTGATATTTCTATTATATTTTTAATTAACATTTTAATCCTTTAAAATCATTTTAATCCTCGGGAAGCATGTTACAGAGTGAAATCATTGCTATGAAAAGTGTCAAACAGATAATAGCTAAAATTAATGGTTTTGTGATATATCAAGTTTTCAAATTGTTCTTTTATTAAAAGAGCCTGACATTTTTCATTACAGCGAGCAGGGCTTTCTGAATAAAGTGTGAGCGTGTACCCCAGATTACAGAACATTTAACTATTTGCATGATAAAGTCCTCGTCCTGGTTTTCCTCCCGTTTGAAACAGTTGCCAACAGACTAGATAAATATCTTTTGTGGTGGCAGAGTGCAGTGCAACCCAAGGTGTCCCAGTCTCCTCCTCCCGCTCCTTCTTGTTTTAGCCAGGGCTCTTTGTAGCCCGCAGAGCTCTTTCCCATGTGCGGATGCTGGCTGCCCTTTGCGAGGAGGGCAGGGCTCTGCTGGGGGGTTCGCCGTGCGCTCCGCTCAGCTGACAGTCATTGCACGCCCATGTCAGGGGCTTCTCTCCCTCCTTCTTGGCTCAGAGTGTCGTTGATGGTTTTCTCATTTAAGCGGTTAGAGGCAACCTCTGAAAGGCTGTAACTCATAATAGGGTAAATAACTGTGTGCGTAATTGCAAAAACACTTCAGTAAGTGGATATGAGCTGCCGTGGACCTCATCTTTAGACCTTTCAAAACACGCACGCACACACAATTCCTTCCTTTGCAGTCAAGCTCTTCCTTTCTGACATCTCTCGATGCACTACACACAGAAGCTGGCACACGTAAACTGTAAATCGTACTTACTGGCAGCCATCGATAGCTGTACGGACAGATTGTGACCCATGCGAAATGGCACTGTTTTCTCAAAAATAAAATAATAAAGCAATTCCTCTAAGAACTAGCCTTTTCTTGAAATCACTTCAGTATTTGGTCTTTAATACGTCGTCTTGTCAAACAACGTGCTGGTCCAGCAGTAAGCAGAGTCCTCTTTCTGTGGAAGTTTTACAATGTTTTACTTGGATGCGGTTACTCTGCAGGTTTTCTTCTTCCCATGTTTTCTTCTTGAAATAGAGAGTAAAACATTTCCTGGGGTAGTAAAAGAATGCTGAAAATGAGAGAATGAGTGATCTCGTTAAAAACTATTGATTGCCAGCAGATGTGCTACTGGGTATGTGTTGGATAATGCGGGCTCTTTTGAAGAGGTCCGTCTTTTGTGCCGGGGAAGCCTGTGTAATAAGCTGAGTGTAATGAAACGACAAGTAATAAGCTGCCCAATATTTAATGTCTGGGGTCACCAATTAAGGCAATGTATGAAACGTTGCAATGAAATGTTTCCCCAACCCACCCTACCTCTGTTTGTGTGTACAAAGCTCAATTAGGCACTCAAGCGAGCGGGTAAGTGTTTGGAGATCTGTTTTAACAGAAATGTGCATAAATACTTTAAAGCACTGGGTCGATACCCCAGGAGATGTGGTTTATTATCCATCTCTGCTACTAACTTGCTGAGAGCCCCCGGACGCATCAGTTCCTCCTATGTCCTTCCCAAAAGAAGGATAAACAGTGGTTTGGTTCTCTGGGATGCCGCTGTGACTTGTCACACATAGGTGATGTGAAGCAGGTGTGCTCTGGCTGCGTGTGCGTGCTCATCTCCCCACCCACGGGACCCAGGCTCTGCAGGGGCTGCGGCACGAAAGGGTGAGGGCAGCAAGCTGGGCACAAGAAATGCCCTCTTGGAGGGTACGCAAACACAAAACTGGAAGGACAAACAGCCAGATTCATAGTTGGTATCCGTCTGTCACCGTGCCAAAAGAAAGTCAACCACAACGCAATCGCGTCCCCATGAAGCCGGCTCTAGATCTTTCTCTGGGAGTCACAGCATGCCCAAAACATCCAGTCAAATTTAGTCCATTTTAGCTCTAACAGGGAGCCGTGTGCCACATCAGTCCTTATGTCCATGCTGCCTGAGCTGTGTCAGCCTCCAGCTAGTTTTCTGATTATGTCAAAGTTGCTGGGTTTGATCTCAGGAGCCATGTCTGGTTCGCGGTCCTGGCAGCAGAGCCTTCCTTGCCAGCAGTGGTGCCACGGGAGCCCGGCGAGTGGAAGCTCCACCAAGCCCCGGGTTAAGCTGGGGAGTCGGGGGGCAAGCAGCAGGTCACTTTCCCTGCAGGCTCCTTGACTCTGGATTTTGGTACCCTCTACCCCTTCAAGGTCAATGCAGTGACCTTGAGGGCAGGCTACAAGGTCTGTTTATTTTCCCAGGCTCTCTCTTCCAGTAGGAGTGGGGCAGGGAGGTGAGAACGGCAGGGAGAAGGTAACATCCTTGTTGGGGGGAGGGCTGCTTCTGTTTGTGGCCGTACACAGCTCGCATCCCAGTGTACAAACTAATTAAGGCACTTCCTGCACTAAATAATAAACACTCATACACTGAAATCCGGCCACAAAATAAAAAGTGGGACAAATCCAATATTGCTAATAATAAAATAACTTTTCACCTGGACAGAAATTATTCCAAAATCAAAATGAGGAAACAGTGATGTGTTGGCTTAAAAAGAATAAACAAATCCATTTTTTTCCTCAGAAACAGTGCGTGTGAGCTGTAAATCCTGATCCACATTAATTAAATGTCACTTTTATAAAACAGTAGTGCAAATTCCCCTTAATCCACGATGTCTGACTTAACTTGGAGGGGGGAGGATTTCTTGATTCCCAGCAAAGATCCTTCTTGAATCCACTGCAGAGCCTTACTCTTTATTCCTCCGTACAGTGAAAGAAATGCGAGGGGTTGGAACGCGAAGAGGGGGGGGAAGCAAAGCAAAAAAAAAAAAAGCCGCCTTCTTTGTGTCCTTATCTCTCCCGATGCACGCTACATGTTGCAGCAAAGAGCAGGGGCGCTGAAGCCGAGCCCAGAAACCCGACTGGGTCTGACGACACCCCCAGTAAACAGCGTGGCACAAAAGTCCATTGTGCTATGAGATAACTGCGGGGCTGAATGGGGGAGGCTGTCACGGGGGGGATTGTTGGGCCAGTCACCATCGGATCACAGTCGAGGCCTGAATTCCTTTATGGTTCATCAGGGCCTGTTGGTACCACAGAAAGTGTCATGATCCTTTTTTTTTCACTGGGGCCAGATGGTGTCCTTTTTTGAGGCCTTCCTAATGCCCGGTTTTCCACATGTAAAACTCCTGGGAAAATGACCTAACTCACAGCTGCTTAGTGAGGCTTGAGCAGGTCTTTAGAAAGACTTCTGTCAGGAACAAGGCGGTCGTACCACTCCGGGGGAGCAGGGGGAGGCCGCCGGCGCAAACCTACCCCTCGCCGGCTATATTTAAGCGGAAATAAAAACCCGCGTCGCCAGCACCAGCCCGTGCGGGCCGCGGCCGTGGCCGGCTGAAAAGGAAACGTCGCCAAGCAGCTAACTGCCAGGAGGGGCTGCGGCGCCGGCGGCAGCCGTTTTCCCTTCCCCGGCGAGCAGATGGCCTGAATAAAAACGTAGAATGTGGTCCAGAAGGGTCGGGAGAGGACAAAAAGTGAGAGGTTCCCCAGACCGCAGCCAGCCGCCCGGGGAGAGGGGAGGGACCCGCTGCTGAAAGGGGCCGAGGGCAAGCGGGAACTTTTGATGTCGGTAGGGCCGTTGTTATTTGCGAGCGCGCTGAATGATGCCCCGAGGAACGGCGGTACTGCAGGTGTGATATTTATAAAGCCCGAAGCCTTTTATATTAATAAAATACTGCCTGGCTGGAGGAGCTCTTTCAAGGCTGCAAGGGATGCGAAGCTGAAAAGCTTCCATGGTGGTGCTTATTTTCCCTAATCAAGGCATTAGCAATAATTATCTTGATAACTTTTAGCCGCAGCCATTGACCTTTCAGCCTCCGCAGTACATCACTCTATCGGGATGTTTTCACTTGCCTGGCTTTGCCGGGGAATTTGTTGTTGTGGGTTTATGAAAGCGTCCGTATCCATCCTTTGCAGCTGAAGCACTTTGTTTCCAGTGGCACATTTGTTTAGTCTCTCAGTGTATCTGCAGATATTTCAAGACCCTCCACACCCACCCTACAAGTTCTCCGATGGTATTTTTCAAAAGCCTGCACATGAATAGGCTCAGTACAAATATTAACAGTCAATTTTTATTTTACTTGTTCTGTGACTGCTTTAAGCCCAGTGTTAAGTACGTTTTCCCTTGTATATTTTAAAGTTTAATGTGAATATGGGAAGCTCCAATAGCATTTCTTTCCTGGACATGGCTATCTCAGGAATTAAGTAGAGTTGGCTGAAAAGCAGCTATAATTGATCGGGGAAATTGCAGGGGGAAGAGGCTGTCATAAAAATGTCAAGGTTTTTTCAATTAAAAACTGAAGTTCAAAACTGTGCTAAACTCTTTCAGTGTTGATACTTTAAAAATCAAATTTGGTTTCAAATGTTTAATTTCTGCAAAGAAATAAAAAAAGATGCTTACCCCAACATTTTCCATTTTCAGACTTGCAGAGAACACTTCTATGAATGTTTTTCTTTTTTGACTAAAATCTTTTTTTCAGTTTTTTTTAGTTCAACTGGAATCCAAATCCTCGTTCTTTTATTTTTTACTCAGATCTGAGTGCAAAGGAAATACAACATTTGATCTCAGGTAGGTGGTGTTCAAAGGTTTCTTTCTGCGCTTGTTAAGAATACAAGTTAACTTTGTTACAGAATATACATCCAGGGCATAGAAAGATGATACAAAAGAAAACAAGTAATTTTCCAGCCTCATTGTCTCAGCTAAAAGAATAAAAGAGGGAAGAAGTATATGTAAAGATGCTACTAGTTGCTCAGAGAAACGCCAGTTTTCGGTGCTGCCTGGGTGTAAAACTTGAATAAAAACGGTCCAAAAGTGTTTGGCCATCATCATTCTGGAGCCTCTGCCTTTGACCCCAAAACTCCTGACTTCCATGAGTTTCATTTCTCTTTGGTAACTTGCAGATTATTGATTTTATCGTTTGCCTGACATTTCACAGTGCATTGCCTCACTTACAGAAATGTTCAGCATTTGCGCTGTGATGTGAACTGTCATAAAGTGAGGTAACATTCCATAAAATCCTAAGGGGAAAAAGCACTTTGATGAGATGCAGTCCAACTTGGAAGGACTGTATTTTTTCTCAAGCCGTTCTAGGCTTACTCACCCTGAAAAAGCACGTTTCAGAAGGGGCAAGATAATTTTAAGTAAGGACTGCTCTTCTAAAGGAAAAAGGAAAAGGATAAACTCTTTTCTTGTAACATAAACAAGAGGCATTGTCAGCGTGTAACGTAAAAAAGGAGTAAAATGTACATATATTTGCTGTGGTCCGTTTTCAGCAGAGCAATGAAGTTCGAGAGAAACAGCTTGTGGTTTATGCTTTTGATCTGTTCATTCCCCTTTTTGTTTTAAAACTTATCACTCAGCCTGCACGCAACCAAGAAATCAGGCAGAGGCATCCGGCACGTACTTAGGATCTGTGTCTTGCAACAGAAGGAGCCCGAGAAAGAGGGCCAGCCCTTCTCCTGCTGGGTCAGTCACATGCAGTCAGGTTTTTGCATAGAGCTAGCCTTCTGTCTCCTTCCTTTCAGGGACAGAGTAACATTTTGTAGTGACACAAAGAAATTCTTCCCTCTCTTGATCATAAAGACCCACAGCGATAGATCCTCTTTATCGACTGCTCTTTTCTTATAGGATATGATATATTTTATTTACATATGAATTGATTTGTTTGTCCAGCAAACTTGGAAAGCTCAGTGGTTCGCAAAAACATAAACCATGCTAGTTGGAGTCATTGCTGAAATTTGAAGAAAACAGCTATTGCACTGTTTTGCTTACCTCTCCGTAATCTATGTTCTAGCCATTATACATCTTAGTATTGTGCGGGGCTCATACATGGGGTGCAATTAGTTAGATTTTGAGGGTGACAAAGCAGAGAAATAAACTACAATGAAATTATAACCACAAATGAAATCACAGCATTTGGCCACGTTCCTCTTCTTTTTGGAAAAACATCCCGATTAAATTCCCAGCTTTTCATTGCCTTTGAAAGCAGCTGTGCAGTTTCTAAGAGCCTGCAGACACATCGTAGTGAACTTTCAAAATCTCTCGTCTGTACCTACAAGTGTGCTTATGAAACCAAAATGCATTTTCTTCCAGACTCTGCTGTCGTATCTTGTACTTTCCATATGCTCCTATTAGCACGATGCATCTTACCAACAACTGTGTGGCTTGTAATGTAGGAGAAACTACAACAAAGGTAAACAACAGGGAGATTTTCTGGCTTCATGAGTTTTCTCCCTAGTCCACTCAGAATCTCGCAATTTCTCTTGGTCTGGTAACTGAGAAGCACCAAATGAAGTTACTCGGCAGAATTATAAGACAAATAAAAGTACTCCTTCACACCCAGCGTACTTGGGCTCCTTGTACCACATAACTCCTCACTAGAAGAGGATGTGGAAGCCAAACAGGCTCAAAAAGCAACAATGCAAAGCCAGGAAAGAAAAGTCCAGTGGATACCACGTCTGTGTCAGGAAATTCCTAAATTATACATGGCTGAAAGCGGAGAGACTCTGCCATGGGAAGGGTCACTCCGTGCTGTCCTCCTCATAATCTTTCCCTAAGCAGTTATTACTAGACACTGTCAGGGACAGGAGCAGAAGGACCTTTGGTCTGACTCGGTACAGCTGTTCTCTTGTTCCTCTGTTCTTGTTTTATTCCAGCTACAAAGTCTATTTTTATTCTTCTCCCTAGAACTGTGGCCAGCATGCCGGAAAGGATCTTACTAGGAATCCAGACTGCTGTGACCCTGTTTGTGATACTCATGGGGACACTCCTTTTCTTTCTTCTTCTGCACAGAGAAGTTCTGTCAGAGACATTCTCTGTCTTCCCCAGCTCAAAATGCTGAAACTCGTTACAACCAAGAGGCAATATACTCATGGACCTCTGTGACTGTCTGGTAGGCATCAAAACAACAGTAATGTCCTAACATGTGGTAGCCTGACACCTATGTAAAAAGTAAGGATGGCTCCTCACCAGAATGTGTGCATCATCAGGTACCTCTCATCGAGAACTTTAAAACATGCGCTTATTTAATTCACAGCAATGATGCCTCTTAAAATAACCCCAGTGTGTAGGATTCCTTTCCTTTCTGCTGACATGGATATCACTGGAGGAAAATATGAGTCTGAATGTCATGGTTAAAATCTGTCATAAATGTGTGGATCTGTTGTGGAAAATGCAAAATTACTAACCTTCATACACTGAGCCCCCACTCAATCCAAGCGAAGCACCAGACTTAAATTCTGTTTCAGCCTTGTTTCCCATCTCACATTTATGGCAAAAGGCCACGTCTAGCAGGGAGCATCATTCATTACTGGATAAAACTGTTCAGTTTTATTCTCAGTAGAGAACGGTTATAGGACATGATGCTGACCTGCTCACTAGCAACTTCGCAGGGCACCCGAGAAGCGTATCAGTCGCACACTTCTGGTGTGTGCTGGAGATAGATTAGCTCCAGAAGGACTCTATCTAAATTTGCTGTTCTCCAGGACAGCACAGGGGGATTTAAATTCCGTGCTGTGGTTGGTTTCTGGCAGGACTGGGCAGGAATTCCTGCCCAGTCCAGTTGGTGCCACGTCTTGTGCCTAGGTAGAGAAGCAGGAGTATGCAGGGAGGCAGCACAGTGAGGGCTGGAAGCAGAAATGGCTGAGGCAGGTGAATTGCGTGCTAAGCTGAACTCCATTAGGCCTAAGGCAACAGGTGGGCAGCACAGCTCCTGTGCAGCCCCACATCTGAGCTGACGCTGAGGCCAGAGGCCCTGACAAGTGGAGGCAGAAATCACGTTTCCTTAGCGTCTGCACGAGTGGCACAGTGTACAAGGGCCATGGGTCCGTCACTGCCATCGGCAAGTCTGTTTAACATAGATGGATCATGGCAGCACTGCAACCTTCAGTCTAATGCCACGTGAAATTTATAAGAAATGTAGCACAAACTTTGAGAACCAATGAAGAGTGGTCCTTAGTCTCTGCACAAAGTATCACTGTCACCAAACAGACACACTGTTCAAATCCCAGACTTACTTCAAATGTGCTGGAAATTGTCCTAAACCAAAACCTCAGCACCAGCTGCCTCCAAACTTTGCAGAAGCCTGGCAGCATGGTTTTGATCTCTCTGATAGCTTGACAAGCTCCCAATTCCAAACAACCAAATTTAGGAAAGCCTGGATTTCTACGTGCACACTGCCCTTCTGCTGGATAAATCCAGCCTTCTCTACCAGATAAATTTACATGCTTCTGATGTAAATTAGCAACAATGACTATATGACTATCAAATCGGCAAACTGCACTGATGTTCAACTAGTACCGGCAGCAAATCAAGCCTGTAAACGCCTTTGATTGTGGATCTCAGTTTATTACAGTAGAGGTTGGGCACCCCAGCGAAGACTCCTGGCATGGCATTCTGCTGCAAATAAACACCCCTTTTTGATTGCTAACCTGTCTTCTTGGTACCTCGCCTAGGCAGAGAGCTCCCGTCTGGGTTTATAAGAATAAGCAGTTTGATTTGGAATTTCATAACATACTTACATGTCGCTCACATCCTTCTGTTGAGCTAAATTGATCTTTTTTCTTCTCATTTCCTGGGTAGATTGCATTTGGTCTATGAGTAAACACAGTGTAGCTGCCCCCTTTTCCCAGGCTTTCTAATGAGAATGTGCTGTCTGATCAGGTGCATGCACTCTGCTGTCATTTGCAGCCTGACCTGCAGGTCAGAGGTGATTTGAGCAGGCTCAGGGATGCATACAAATCACATCCTCTTGTCTGTCTGTTTTGTTGACTGGTTCTCCTCAGGGTCATGGCTATCTTAAGTAGCAGCCTGAAGGATAAAGTGCGCCCTGTCTGAGCTGTAAAACTTTGACTTTGGACCAATTGCATCTGACATACAGCAGCATGAGGTTTGGTTTAGCCTTTGGATTCAGAACAAATCACTGGCTATCAATAGCTGATAGCGACATGCAGTTTACTGAATGTCCCTTTTTCTCTGGCAGCTGTATATTCTTTGGGAGAAACGGATGTGTTTTTAAGTTTCTAAGGTCATGTTTTAAATATGATGTTGCACACACTCCATTAGAAAGTAAGTATAGCAAATAAATAAATAGCTAGAAAATGTTATGCTGTTTTGTGAGCTTGCTTTTGGGCTCCCAGGTGGTGTATGGTATGGGAGGTGGGAGGATACATGTGAAATGGGATAAGACTGACCTACTCATAAACCAAAATATTTTTAGGATGAGTCCACTTACTAAAAACTTTTCAGGAATGATGCTGGCAAACAGCCATGCAGAATAAAGCACTCTGTGTCCTCAAGACTGAGGTGCTGCAGGGAGTTTCTTTGCCAACGTGGTTGTGCCAGTACAGCGGTCGACACCCTGCGTTACAGGCACAGGAACAACACGTGCCCTACTCACACCACCCAGTACTGCATGGACCACCGGACCCTACCGCACCGTCCCCAAGCCAAACCTGCCACCATGAAAGCGCTTGCAGGTGCACCAAACACCCGGTCATGCCAAACCCAGCTAAGAGGGAAGTTTTTAAGGCCACCAAGCAGTCATCAAAGTGTTACGGCTCTCAGCCGGCATCAGCCAGGACCAGATTCAGAGCAGTGACCTGGAAGCAAGAGGCTCCATATCAAACCCCCATGAGTTACCCGGCCCCCTAACACTTCACAAATTAAAAGGCAACTCTAGGACTGTGTCAGCTTCCTTGTGCCTCTGCAGCGTCACACTAAAAATGCAGTCTGCCTTATACATATGTAGGTGGATTTTATGCAAAAGGACCACCTTTTTACATGTCAGAATACTTTGGTGGCTTCTATTTATCACACCTCTATTAAGAGTTACATTACTTTTGTCAACAGTTCTATCCATTTTCTCAGCTCTGCTGTCACGGCACTGCTTCCAAATTTTTGCCAATTCTGGGTTGCAGAGTTATACTAAGGAGTACTTTGTGTTCTCATCATATTGTGACTTGGTAGAAAAAAAGAAACAGTTTTATTATCATTATTATTATTAAGGGAACATAAGTGCCACTATAAAACCAGAATAGCTGAGGTGCCACTTTCAGGAACTATCATGCTACATTTCTCACTTTATCCACTTATAGAGGTTATCCAGGACTTGTGAAATTTTCAGAGTACATGTGTAGGTCTCAGACAGTTGTAAAGAAATAGCCCTGCCAAGCATTTTCCACCAAAACAGATTTTTTTCAGTGAACAGCCTGATTATTTCATTACTTCTTTTTTTTACAAAAAATTCTCCCATCATAATAGAAAACGTAAACTATTGCATTAAAAATGAAACATCTTCAGGTTTCAGCCAAATGTATTTGCATTTTTGGGTAAAAAAGGATGAAAGACAACCGTTTGCAAAAGATAATCTCCTTTTTCAGGCTAGTTACGAACAAGTTGCATCTACTGCAGTCTTAAACTATGGCTAAATAATAAAATATTGTTAGTATACCAAAACTGGCGAAGTCATGCTTGACTGATCTCATCATATCTGAAGACTAGTCCCAAGATCTTCAAGTTCTTATTGAAATAAACAGTGTTCAACATACTGTAGAATTTCAGCCTTAATTATATCGTATCTGTGAATTGTGAAGTGATGCTACAAGATGAAGAATTGATGGCAGCATAATAGGATATGTTCCTTCCCCAGCAAAATCCAACAGAGGATTGTAATAATTCACCAGGGGAAGTAGGGTTAAAAACCTCTGACCCCTGATATCACATAAACATTGCCAAAAAAAATAAAACCCTTGATTGACGGCGAAATGCGTGAGTACCTCAAGTCTGGTCTGAAATCTTTGCTGATAATTACTGGGTTGAATGTTACGAGAAATGGGCAAGAGGGGTATCAGCCACATGTGCGTACATACTCAGAGGCCTGAGCATCTCTAATAAGAATTGATGTAGTGTGTCATTTGTAATTTAATCAGCAGCATTACATCTTGATAGTAAAAGGACTATCATGAATATTTTCACAGTAAAGTAAGATTAACACACACACACACCCAAATCTCTGCTGCCTTAAAATAATGTTCCGTTTGTGGCAGGGGTTGATAAATGGAAGAAATCGCGAGTTTAAGCTGACATGCGACCCCAAACTCGTTCCACAGCGTGTGTAGGTGTTTCACTGCATATGGCGCTGCAGTGCCCAGCACTGAGCTGGAACATTTTGTGAGCGCAGGAAGAACAGTGCAATGTCAGCACTGTCAATACCAGCCCTGATCCAAATTTTGGCCCCAGCTCTTTTCCACTGGCTCTTGTATCCCAAAGCCCTGTTCTAGATCCAGATCTGAATCTCTCACAGCCAGCTCCATTCCAAGCAGATGCTTTTTTTTTCTCATTATTTGTTTATGAGTTTGGGAACCATCTCCTTTCCCTTCATGGTCCAAACTTCTCGGATGCGCTTAGTACCCCAGCACGTACTGACCAGAGCTGCCTGACACACTAGAGAAACTCCATGGATATCTGCAAAAGAAGATCTGCACTAAAGCAGATGCCTAGGAGTTGCTCATCTCAACTTAAGTTCCTCAATCTAGACTTTCACTGTAATGGAGGAAAACAGGCCCCTCTAGAGGCAATTTGAGCTGCATAGCTGTCTAAAAAATACCTAAGAATGGTTCTCTGAAAAGGCCTTTTTTTTTTTCTCTATTCACAGTGAAGAAAGACCAGAGTGGTTAGGACACCTATGTTTAAGACTTCTGAAGTGAGGCGAGTTTTAGTCCCACACTTACTCTGTCCAATCTGCAGAGGAGGCTGTCAGACATGAACTCTCACATCTATGTCAACATCTTTTTAATAAAAACTTTCAGATTTCTCACCGACTGTGTCTGAATAATTTTTTTCTTTTTTTTTTCTTTTCTATTTTTAACGATGCTCAGTTGTGAGAGCTGAAAGAATTAGCAGTAAATTTACTCATGGGAAAAAACACATTATGACAATGAAGCAAAGGTCTCTAGTGTCTGCAGTCCCGCAGTGAATATGCATGTTCAGATGTGCATATTAATTGCCTTTTGTATCAGTGGCAAGAGGAAGGAAACAAATGGTGCACGGGCATCTGTTTTCAAATGCTTACCCAAGGTGCTGACTCACGTCCATAGGTCACCTGAAAGTAAAACTACTCCCTTAGGATCCAGACCAAAAGTTCTGGGAAAATATCCCATCTCAACAGTCTTTGGAGCAACTCTTGGCACCTCTGGGTTTTGAACCCGTTTCCCCACTTTTTGTTCACAAATGTGAAATAACCTCTTACCAATACTGTTTTCAGAGCCTTCTGTCTAGTTATGCATCCTAGCACAGTTCCACTATGTTTTTAGTCTCTTTCCTCTAATCCACCAAAACAAGAGAGGTACTTCGTATTGCAGTTTTGTGTTCTAGATCCATTGGTATCGATCTCATGGCACAATTTGCATTTTTTTAAGATTTATTATTGTATTTATTATTTCAAAATTTCACTTAAATATATTAATATTAAACAAATATGCTAATAAAGTCAAAACACTCAACGCAAGGTAAAAAAAAGCTAAATTAGAGTTATAACTTACCTAAATAACAAAGACTTGAATCTCTGACAAATGTTAAATTCTGATATAAAAGAACTTCAGAAAGGCTAATTCTTTCCATTATTTTCTGCAGACTGTTTTCATGAAGATTTTCTCCTGCACTTACAGCTTTTTGGATAATGTCATGGCAAAATCCACATGTAATTCACAAAGTGAGAAGCATTAATTGTTTTCACACATCTTTTGGTCAAAACTTCTGCTGTAATCAATGAGACCTCTGACTTCCTCGAACAGATTTAAGAATGTCACTTAATATCAGTTTCCATCAGAGTGTATTTCAGGACTGGTCGTTTAACAATTGCTCTCCAGGAGAATTACTTATTTCTTGTCTTATTTGTGTGAGGAGCTCTCCAGTGTGACAGGTCCATGAGAAAGTGAACCCAGCAGAGGAGCAGGTGGTCTGCTGCTCCTATGTTATTGCCATTATGTTGCCTTTGTTAAATTACTCCGTAAACCCAAGTTTCCTCATTGCCATTTGTTAAATTTGCCTACCTCCACTCTGTGAGTACAGATAATCAGTCAAACCTTAATTGGGTTGTATTTAGATCAAAGTATGCAGCCAGCGTTTGCTCCCAGTACCTGGGTTGCAAATGATAGTCACATGAGTGGCTTGCTCTATTGGACGTGCTTTTTGTTTAACCATGATCATTGCTGGCAGGCGGCTTTTTGTGCGAGTGAAAAGCCCTTTAGAATTCCTCTAATTCTAACAAAGAAACTGTCTTTGGGAGGAGAAATTGAGTATTGCCTTCTTGCATCTGAATAGTCTTTCAGCTCTATATTCACAGCAATATGCTTAATATCTGCAGACAAGAAACAGAAGGCTTGGACCCATGTGTACTTTTTTTTGATTCATTTCTAGCTTCTAGAAACTCTTGGAAGCTTGTCTTTTTACCATTTAAGGAGATTTATGTAAGTTTTGTTAGTATAGGCATGGATTTCTCTTGAGAAGTATTGCAAAAACACTTTGCAGTGAAAATCACATCGGTTGTCCTTTTTTTTTATTTATTTTAGAAGGAATAAATCAAAGCAAGTCTTGGGTAGGGATGAGTGATACATTGACTTCGCACTGCTCCTCTGAAAAGGGTAGAGAGTGTTTATGGAAATATTTCAATTTTTTTACCTTGTTTCTGATCTAATTGCTGGTTAATCAGTTGTTTTCAGATGGGTTAAATTACCTTTATTTATTACCTATCACATCTTTCGCAGAATGTTTCTGTAGATCGGTCCTGATGGTTCCACTTACTTTGGTGGCACTGTTTTATATTGCCTTTTATTTATCCGTAACATGGTAGCACCTAAAGACCCCAGCTGAAGTTAGAGTCCTCGTACACTGAAAGCTATGGAGAATAAAAGGTGTCCCGTTCCCTGAAGAGCTTACAGTTTAATCAAAGCAGCAAGACACACGCTGCGTTAAATTTTGAACTCACCAACAAGAGCAAAAACATCTACAATCAGCTTTTGGCACTAATAACGCTTGGGCTTCAGTCGAGCAAAGACATACGCAGGCGCTAAGTTTTAAGGCGTGTTGAGCAGCCCAGTTTAGTTCAAAGTGACAAGGACATATGCAAAGCTGATGATAAATCTTCCAGGGCAGAAGGTTAGGTTGTGTGACCAGGCCATTGGCCGGTGGAGAGGGAAAGCTGTCGTTAGGGACAGAAAGTTGACCTGCTCTTTGGATCTCTCTACGTTTGAATGCTTAGTTAACAAAGCACAGATTTAGTATGTTTAAAGAGTCAATGCGGAGAAAATACTGTAAAGTAGCTCTGTTTTCCACAAAATTCCTCACAGATCTTGTTCTAAAGAAACTTTGCAGAGTAAAGGCCACTTTTGAAGCAAGATAAAGGCCACTTTTGTCAGTGAAATAACTTGCTGGACTTTCCCCCCCCCCCCTCAAGATTTGTATAGAGCACTGGTTCACATCAGGGTCTGAAAAAAAAATTAGTTTTGATTGTATATACATACATACAAAAGGGTAAACAGTCTGAATAAAGCCTTTTGTACTGGATTAGTGTCTTAGCTCTTTAACCCAAGCTGCAGGTTTGGGATGTCTTTGTTTAGTTAGGTTTTTGGGGCTGACCAAACCGGGTGTGTTTGAGTTTCATTCCTCACCCTTTTGAGGTCTGTAGGACTGATTCCTTGCATTCAATGCCAGCAGTACTGTAAGTGCCCTACGCTTTATTCTCTAAGCTATTCATCCTTTCAACCTTTGGCTTTTTTTCCTTAATCCATCTACCTTACTGAGTTTTCAAGTCAAGTAAAATGTTAAACATGTGCTTCCAGCAAGAGCAACACAGAAATAACAGTACGTGCCAAGAATTTGTGGCCGTCTAGTCTATTTGTTCTTTGTGTGTGTGTGTGTGTATAAATATATATGTACACATGTGTATGTGCATGGGGGTATACGATTGCACCATGAGGAATGAATCTACCATGAGCGAGAAGTCATGCAAAGCACATATTCTAAATGATTTTATACAGAGAGAGACAAAATAAACACATTTTAGCAACTTTTCTCTAATATCAAAAACAAGTAATTGCTCTACATCATGAATATTTTTATGGAGAATTCAAATGCTTAATGCTGCTTGTCTGAAGCCTTGATGACTTTTTTTTTTTGGCTGCAGGGGACAAGAAGCTTACACACATGCCACCACTTCAAAGATTTGCCTTCTATTAATTTTTTACTTAAGCTTCAGAGTGTTAAATTGTTCGATTTAAGCCGTGAATACATTTTATAAGATCATCCTAGCCCACCATTTTTCCCAAAATAGAGAAGTTCAGGATATTTGGCAGTTTCACCTCCTCACCAACTCCGTGCAAAATATATATGAATAATCTCTTTGAACCTCAGCAGCTTGCGATATAGAGAACCACAAGTTCAAGCCTTAGTCTTTCCTTAACGATGGAAATAGACTGTTCTAAAAATAAGTGCTGAATTTGATGATTTAGATAAAAAAAACCCATGCACATCATAAATAGAAATGTGTTGTAACTTTTCCAATTGGAAATTAAAAATAATGGGCTATTTTCCATTTCCTTGTGGGGCTTTCATGAGCTGAATCAATATAATGAAATGTTCTAGTCAGCAAAATAAATCAAGAGCCTTTTACTGTTTTTATCATAAGAGATCCCCAGTGGGGTGAGGGAGGAGAACAGAAGAGATCGCATGACATTATGCAACTATCCTACATCAGAGTGCGAGTCCGGCTGCTGCTGCTGCGCCGGATGCCATCTCTGCTCAGCCAAAGCCAGGAGAGAGATGGAAACACGCGCTTGCCAAGAATGGGGTGCACTGTCTCTAACCTGTCTTAATTATAAACAAAAAAACCCGGGGGATCTATTGATCTCCTGAGCTCTCACCATGACTCAGAGACCCTCTGCTCATGCATTCCTGGGGGTGAGAACGTTCCTGACCCTATTCCCCCAAAGTAAACGGAAAAGATTCCTACCTTACCTCTGTGAGAACTGTCATCAGTCTGAAATGCAGAATTGAGGTACAGTTGATCATGCGCTAAGGCGGGACCCTCAGCGGGGCTGCTGGAGCAGCATACTCCCCACACCGTGACCCTGCCATGGGGGCTCCCTCTCCTTGCCGCAGTCTGAGACCTGGGGTCTGCTTGCCCAAAAACGCTGCTTAGCTAGAGGGCCTGGAAACACAGCACCAGAAAACCACCCTAGCCAACAGTTTTACATCACGTTGCATTCTGCAGGAAATTTTCGTATTTGTTCTTTCAGAGAGAAATCCTGCTATTTCAGATTAAGAGCCTTTGCCATCTGGTAAAAGAATGGTAAAACAGCACACGGGCAGCTGTTAAAGAGCAGAGCTAGACACACAGTGCAACGCCACCTTCTTGCTAGCTCCGTGATTAAGAGTTCTCATTTCATAGGGCATTTCATGCTGCTTTTAGTGAGATTTTCATCTGAAGCCAAAGGAATTCTAGTGTCAAAAAACTCAGCTTCCACAGCTGTCCTAGTTCCTCCCAGTATCCCTCTGCTCTCTGCAGCCAGCTCTGCTTCCAGGGCAGGATCAAACATCCTGGAGGAAAGATTGCCAGGATACCAGCCATAAACAAGTCACTGCAAACACATAGATGCCCATGCTCTGAACCAAGGTGTTAAGGGGGAAGAGGCTAGAGCCGTGACGGTTGCTGACCTGTTTCTTTCTATGAACAACTTCGTTTGGTGTGTTTAGGCCTGTCCAGCTGGCAGGGACTGTAGGACTATAGTGCTTCAGACCTAGAGTGACTGGCAGTAGACTCAGGACTTGGGGAAACTCGTGCCCATTTTGCTAGAGATGTGGATAACGTCATCCTGGACAGAAACGCATAGTGCCCCATAGCACAGGCAGGTGCTTAGCCAGACTACCTGGAAGCTTGCCACTCCTGATTGCTGCTTCAGAGCAGGCCATTTCAAAGCTGTTGTAATGGAGATATGTGCTGCTATCAAGAAAGTGCTATTACTCTTGCTAATAAGAGTAAGTGATATATAGAAGGCTATCAATGAGCTTGGACTCTTGGATTCCCAAAGGCTAATGCTACCCAAGTAAATTAAACAACTCAGATGAAAATCCTCTGGCACCGAAACTTCATTGTCTGAACCACTAAATTGCTAGAAGGGTCCTTGGCACAGTCTGAATCCAGGCCAACTAGTGCTCTCCCAAGTAATTCCTGGACATGCTACAGAAGTTAGGTCAGTCCAGAGACCGTTCCCATTAGGCAGTATGTATATATATATATATATATATATATATGGACTCAAGCTGTTCCAGGCCAGCTGGCCAGAAAACAGTCCTGGGCATGTTTAATTCACCCATATAGATGTAGCCAAAGAGTACTGAGTTTATTAATACGTTTATTCTGTGTCCCAGGCACCAGACTTGGGACTTCGTGAGCAGGTTACAATATATCTTCATCATGCCGCAAGGCTCATCATAGAAGACTCACCGATATTGAGATGTTTCAGTAGTCTGGAAATCATTTAAGATATTAGCAGAACACCTAGCCTCAAGGCAGACCAAAGAGCCACCTAATTGACTAGCCTGTGCCAAAGGGTGGCCAGAAGGGGTTGTCTGGGGAGCAGTATAAAAAGAGTCTAAAAGCCCTGTTGTACTCCCCTGAGTATCAGCAATCTGCAGTTCAGGTATTTGATACCTTGGGATCTTTCAGTCTCGAGAAATACTGTGTTGCCTACTGAACTGATAAGAGGACTTTTTTGCCCATACCTATGGACAAATGAAGTACTGGTATTCATCTAACTATTCTGGAAGAGCTAGGTTGAGTTATTCTCCCCAGGCTTTCCTGGGAGCTCTTTCTGCATATTCTGAGCACCTTCAGAGTGACAATGCAACGTGCATTAGGAAGATAGACAGGTAGATGGAGGAGGGATGTTTAGCCTGCAGGCTACTAAAAAATATGTGCTCCCTCTGATAGTTACTGTGTGCTGGTTTGCACACTAGTTGAAAGGATGAAGGGAAAGCTGGTCACCTCCTACTCCTTTTCCCACTTGACAGCTTGTTCAGCTGAAGGTAGTACGCAGCAATGAAGACAGCTTCTAGGAAAGAGTGAGGAACACATTTTGCTCTTAATTTTGAATAAGTAGGCACATGTGGCTAATGAGTAGGGCACTGGTCATTTTGTGGTGAAGAGCTCTTCCTGTGCGTCACATGGGGCTCTTGCAAGACTGTATATGAGATCTACTTTAGTCTATATTTAGATTTTATGGCAGTGAACCTGGACATTTTAATTAATTGCTTGAGAAACATACCATGAATATAAATCCGATGTCAATTAATGTTGTTTTAACTATTGACAGCAGGGAGAAATAGTGCGCACTGTATGTCAATACAGTAAGCTAGAATCTTTTAAAAACCTAAAAATAAATGATGAGCAGGTAAGTTTGTGCCTTCAAGACCACATGAAGCAATGCAGGTGGGAAGCTAATGAATGTTCTCTACTCAGAGGAGAGCGAAAGGGCTTGTGTCCATTTGGAGCATCGCAACACTCCCCTTCTCCTTGCGCCTGGTTGCAGGAATGGAGTGAGATGTGTGCCCCAAAATACAGCAGCGTGACAGGCTGGACGCTGCACTGCACCCGTCAGCTGAGGGAGGCTTAATGCGCTCCCCAAAAGCCACCAGGGTGGTCTGATTGCCTCCCAGTCATCCTTATGAGCACTCTCTAACCCTTCTCTGTCCTTTTCTCTCCTATTTACCATGCTTCAGAGGACATCGTTTTATTCCTCCATCATTTCACCCTTCCTTTGGGATGTGTGTGAGAGTTGTCTGAACACGTCATCTTCTCTCTAGGCTCATTTTCCCCCTGGTGCAAACCAGAGACTGCGAGCACCACAGTCCCTGGTTACTGCTCTGGGTCAGTGGCTGCACTAAAATCCAAGCAGCTTGGCCCCTAAATTTTAACCTGGCTGGGCAAACAAAGATAAAATCATGATTTTTTTTTCCATACATGTGGGAATCCTTGTTCTTCTCAGGGTTCAGTGTGCTTGGCCATGGTAAACTGTGACAGAGATGTCAAAAGATCTCCCATTTTGGTAAACCCTCTGAGCTATCATAAGAAAGAAATGTGCCTGGAAATGGAATAGACCAGCTGTAGCAACTTTTGAGGATGGAACAAAATGCCAGGTATAAGAGGATTTTTAGGGACTTGGCTAGCTAGAGAGAAGCAGGAGAGACCGGTCAGTAATTGTATGTGTGTTTCTGCAAGCTGGCCTTCCTTTGAAGGATGCTACAGTACAGCATCTCCCCCAAAGGAGGGAAGAGTTCTGCCTAGAGAGGCAGTGAGAAACTAAGAAAATTCACCTTCTTGCTGCCGCTTGCCTGATGCCCCCCCTCTGCTCCAGGAACCTGCATGCCAGATTAGGGCACACTCTCTAATTTACATTCTTGATTTTTAACAAGCACAGATCAGCATAAAAGGCAGCGTACAATAACCTGCGTCCTACAGCAGCCCAAAGGGAAGGGCCTTAAAACCTCTCTGGAAATCTCTGTGCTGTAACACTTGGCCCATTTAGCTCGCTGTACCACGCGTTGGCTCGAGGCTGAGGGCGCTGATGAAACTGAGAGCCAGGAAAAGGGTTCCACTACAGTGGAAGTGGCCATCCTTCAAACCATCTGCCTTGTAACGCACATGCTATTCCTAGCTGCCCGCCTCTACTTTGATAGTGCCACGCTCGCCGGGCAGAGGTGAGAGAATAAAGGCTGCCATGACAAGAGCAGAGAGCGGGAAATGCCAAGCTGCATGTACATTTGCACTGCATATCGCAGTGTGATTTGTATTTTTATCTGAACAACTCCTCTTTTCTCGGTTAGGTCTAGCACAGAATTAAGAATTATCTCACTTCTTCTACTTTTGTTTCTACCCTTCCTGAAAGAAAGAAACTCGTATTCCATATTTACCAGAAATTATTCTCTTACTGCTGCACATACATTTTGTATGCCAACCGGTCCAAGCTGTGGTTTGAGGACCTGCTGGATCCCCATGCCTCTGCCAGCTTGTGGATTCATCAGACCAATAGGCTCTGTCGCTCAAAACCAGTCTCCTGGCCTGCATCATGCCCAGCCCCACTGGGATTCACAGGAGCGAGCAGTGAAACCCTTGGCAGCTATAGCGGCTACCTACCTAACACAGCAGCAGAACTTCTGAGGACTAGCAGAAGTCTTGTCAGCCTCTGGAAGATGCTTGTAAACCGGTCCAAAAGCCTGTACACCCTCACTCGCATGTGTTGGGGTAACTGTTTTTGTGGTGATTGATGGGGGAGTCCCCCCTGCAGAGTGAGGGGTTCAGGGATGCAGTGAATTTGACGGCTGAGTAAACAGAAGGACAGCCCCAGGGTCCCAAAGCAACACTCGCTTTTAAACAGCAAGGTGACTCCCGCCAGGATAAGTCCATGGCAGGGCGATACAATGGAAGGGAAGGAATGACCCCAGGAGCCGGCCAAGCAGGGGGAGAGGCAAGCAGATGTCCAGTCTGTGCAGGGGGATGGGGATATGGATGGGGATGGGGATGCAGGCAACCCTTTGGGGCTGAGGGCAGGTCCATCTCCGTGGCTTTCAGAATGTGCAGTAGTGTATCGGATGATGTACAACTGCAACAACCTTGCTTGTGGGCACACAGCATTTTAGAAAGAAGTTAATCCAAAAGAAGTGCCAATGATAGAGCAGTCCTTAGGTACCATCGTCATAACTGCCCTTTTGATTTTCTGCATCAGTTTTCTTATCTGTAAATAAGTTTAATATTTAATTCAGCCATGCTATTTGATTTAATTGGTTGATAGTTTTAGCTTAGAAAGTTAAATACTATGTGCATTTTACTTAACTTTGCTTACCATTAATTCAGCTGCTACTTTAATGAGTGGCCCTAAGATTTTTCTGTGAGCAGTACCTAATGCCAGAGTTCTGCCAATCTTTAAGCAACGAGGAACATTCTTCTGACGGTCCCTGTCGGAGCGGGGAGGGGGGGAAATCTCACAGCATCATTTTCCAAGATGATCTCTGGCATGGGCCACAGACCAGGGCAGCACAGGATGGTGCCTCAGTCAGCAGCTGGGCTTAGACGCTGTGCAGGCTCAGGGAAGAAGTCCCATGTGAAATGAGACTAATGGGAGAAGAAAAGCAGAGAAAGATTCTGCTTTTCTATCCCTGGTGCCAGTTAGCACAGGGACTTCAGTGTAATATTATTATAACATTTTTTACTGTAGGAATTATAATTGAAATTTGTTATGTATGAGGATAACTAAAACTCGATCATTTCACACTCTTCAGTCCATGCCTGAGGACATTTTGGGGTAAATAGATTGCTTGGAAACAGCCAGTGACTACAGCTAAAATTACATTTTACCAACTGAGCTGAATGGCTTTTTAATTACAGCACTGATGTCCGCATGCTGTCACCACCGTCTAATACTAAGATAGTATTGATTTGATTTTTAACTTTGATGCACCAGGGGAAAAAATGCAGAGTAGAATTTTTTCTGAAATCTTTCTTCCAAAGTAGTCAAGGACCTCAGCTCTAAAATGATGAGTTATTTTTGTCTGTCTCCTTTTCTCTTTGCTTGTGCCTGTGTCCACTTTGAATGTTCTTACTGTCCACCTTGGATTTGTTCGGTTATATACAAACATTTTGAAATAAAAATGTATAATTTCAAGGCAGTGGTGAGCCTCAAGAACAATAAAATATGAGCCATACACACAAATGTCATATGAAATAACTGAAATAGCTACCATGCACACATACCAGAAAGCCACAGGAATCTGCATAGTCACAATCTCTTGTCATAATGCAGTCTTACTGAATTAATGTCCTTCAAAAGCAACTAGAAATACTTTCAAACCAAGATGCCAAACATTTTATGTTTTGTGAGACAGTACTTATTTTTAAGGATATATTTTGTACCTTTACTATAGCGGAGACTTAGTCACTAAGTGCCACTTGGTGCAAGGGAGTCTGGTCCTTTGTGAACACCGAACTTTCCTTCTTTGTCTAGGGAAAAATTACAAAAACTTGCCTGAGCTGAACATTTAGTTTGCGAAAGGATAGCTTCCCTGTCCATGAGCTGTGAGGAAGCCACAGCCACAGAGCATCTCTTCTTGGGCCGCTCTGCTCCACGGGGAAGAGAAAACCAGCTCCTGCCCCGCAGACTCCTCCACACCCAACTTACTTTGGCTCAGATGAAGAGCTAAAGGAGGCAACTTCATACCTGTATGTGAATATCAGGTAATATTTGTCTAGTTAATACTTAGGTGGGTGTTTTAGGACTAGGAAGAGTGGGCTCAATCCAAAATCCAATTAATTTGATGGGCCTCTAACTACTAGCTCCTGCGGGCTTGGAATTAGGTTTGCACAAGGTCTATGGAGAATGTAATCCATTTACCATGCAGGCGGGATACTGGTCTGTACAGGTACTCCCTATTTGTAGAGCTAGGAATACAGCTGACACCATTAATATCTGAGCTAACAATAAAAAGGTAAATGAAAGTATATTGACTGCACCCACTGCACAGCCATAAAGGCAAAGGTCCGTTTGAGATTAGCAAACAGCTTTTCAGTGAACACAGGACTATAACTCACTTCAGGGGCTCTGATCTTCGATGAGTTTATGAATGAAAACAAAGCTCAAGTGACTGAATTACAGACATGATGCACTCAGTTGTCTCATACACTTTTATGACCTTTTAGTGTCTTCAGTTGCCAGGAGAATGGGATACGGGGTTGGCCTCCAGGAGCCCTTCACTTGAGTTCTGGCTTGGTTAAAGTCTCACAATGCGTCCTTGGGAAAACTGCTTTAGTATGTCTCATACCTCTGCTCCCTGCTTGTAAAAAACAGGGCTTATAGTGTTGTGTCATTTGTATGTAGGTCACCTGAATGTCAAATTCATTGATGAAAAGTTCTGAGTTGTTAAAAAGGGAAATATAGCCTACTGTGCTATTTTTCTCCTGTCATCAGTAGAAATACTCTTATTTACTCCAGCTAATATATACACCTATGTATATCTGCCATTTCCAACCTAAAAAGCTCTCTCAAATAACCAAGCAAATATGCAAACAGAGCCAAAAGAATAGGGAGGAATGAGGAGACGTAGAGGGAGAATCAGCCATGGCAACCCACTCTAATGTTCCCACCCCAAGAACCTCAGAAAGAAGGTTTGGCAGAGTCAGTAAAACAAAAGGGAAGAAAGAATTTGGATTTTTATGACAAAAGTTTCTTCACACTTTTCAGGTTTCATAATTTCAGCCTTTCTACCACAACCCACAAGGCTGAAGAACTATGTGAGAAAAGGAATGGTTCTCATGAAATTGCAAGACTACTGGATCTGGACCTCTCCAGAGCATACCAGATACTGCAACGTGTGCGACGATAACATGAGGTGCTCATCATGCTGCTAAAGAAAAATACTGCATGCACAAACAGAGTAGGCCTTGGGTTTTCATTTTTGCTGGGGCTGAAGTTGAGAACAAGAGAGTGAATAACCCATTCCCTGAAAGCTTTCCTATCCTGCTGCTCTTTCAAGCAGAGTTTTGCTCCAGGCTGACTGATCTGCAAACCCAGCTCTGCTTGAGAGAGCTGATTTTATAATGGATATTAACTAAAATTTCACCCTGTAGAAATTACAGTAAATTCCATTACCTCTGTTAGGACCATTACCAGTGCTTTGTACATATTATTTTGTAATGTGTGTGCATATCACTTACCATACATTAAAACAACCTCTTAGCAGCATATTTTGAGAACTCTGCCATCTTTCAGAGTGCTGGCAGCACGAAGGGAAAACATGGGCTGTATGCAGATATGCAGCCTCTGAAGGGTTAATGAACACCGGGAATTTGTGTATAGCTCATTAATTGTTATATTGCATTCCTTTATCTAAATTGTTAGTGGCCTGCTTAGTCAATTGAAACATATTACTTTGATATTAAAGCTGCAATCAAAATCTTTATTCTTGTGCATGTTCTACTTGAGAATACAAATCCTTCAGAATAGGGCAGTCAGAATTATCTTGAAAAGTATTACAATTCAATAAACCATATGCTCAAAAATAGAGACATCAGGTTCAGCCAAATATCCTGGGCACTAATGCAGTGGTTCTGACTTTCCCATCTAAATGCACCGATTAGAAATACTGTATGGAAAAGCCCATGCGGGTTTGGATTCAAATTCTGGCCTCGTGTTCAAGGAAAATGAGCATGATAGTTCCATGTCAGCCCATTACACAAAATTAGGGTCGCTGTGCTACTGTAACAGAGCCCTGCATGAGGAGGGCAGTTATTGTGCATTGGTGATATGGTATATGGAGGTTTCTATATTTGTTACATAAGCCTCAGAGTATCCCACCTCATTTATGATGCTCTGTGAGGCATATTTGCTCCAGGCTTCTTCTCTAGACCACAGAGCAAGATAAGCACTTTGAAACCTCTCCAGACCTTAGCGAGACTTAAATCGTCTCGACAAAATGCTTTTTTCACCTCAATGGAGACAGAACCGTTGCAGTGTGGACACAGTCACAAATTAGGCATCTCCATTACTCCCTAAAATAAAGAAGGATGAGCATGGCCCTTAGTGCCCAAGCAGCCTAGCGATGTTTCAGAGCCCCACTGCATTTGGCCTGTGTCAGACCAGCCCAACGGTGGTCCCTTTGAATGGAAGACAAGAGGCAATAGATGGGGCAGACCAGAGAGAAGAAGCGAAACAAGGAGCAACATTGATCACTAGAATTGGTGCTAGTCACCTACATTGTCAATCATCACTAGAAGGAGAGTTTTACAAGAGGAGGAGGAAACCAGTGGAATAGCATTGCAGAGGTTTGTAAGAGACAGGGTGCAGGAGCCCCATGTGGCACAGGCATCGCTTCAACCAAAGCCTCCTCCATTAAAACCAGCATAAATCCCGAGTGGCGTGGTCCACCGTGCTGGAGTTGGTTTGAAGTTGCAGAGGTGTATTCAGACATGACGGTCAGGCAGTGAGGTGATAACATTTTCGATCTTGGACACAGGGAAGTGTTGAGAGGCTTGGTATAACTGTGCCAGTACACTGAAATGTACACTCCAGCAGTGAAAATACAGAGTCCCTTTGAGTGTGTTGGGGATTGAGGTACACCATTTATAACATTTCTATTACATTTTATGTGGCGTGGTTTCCTGCAAGAGACAGCATGACACAGAGCTCCCCTTTTCTACTCACCCTGTTACAGCACAATGTAATCAATGTGCACATGTGTACATATGTGTGCGTGTAATGCTACGTTACTGGGGACCGATAGCTATATAAATAAGCAAAGTGACAAACCAGTGCAGTAGAAGAGCAAACACCCATATTAATATTCTGGTTGTTTCCGTGGCAAAAGAAGGATAAGAACTGGAAGTGAAATAGGATTTTTCAATCATAACTGTCTTTCTCTTTTTCAAGCCGTTCACAACAGGGTGCACAGAAACCTACGCTTCTACAGACGTTCATATGCTTTTGCATTTTAGCTTTTTTTTTCTGTTAGTGTCATGACTCAGCTATTATTAAGAAAGACTATGTAGTGGGTAAAGAAACATTTTAAACTATTTTGCTGATAAAGTTGATTTGTTTATTGGACATCAATTACAAATCAGGTTTTCTAAAATGCATTTCTTACAGTTAAATTTGATGTTATAAACTCAAATAAATCAAGCTTGACTAGAACCTAAGGAAAACAAATGCTTGAGCATTGTTTTAAAACACATGCTAACTACCAAGCTCAGTAATGAGGAGATGATGCCCGGCATGCCAGGGTACCATCTTCTTACTATGATTCAACTTAAGGTCGGTGACACTGATGTAACTTTGACTTCGAGGAAGGAAATATTTCATAGTAAACAAAGCAAGAATGAATCCCCTTGGAATAGTAAAGGTACAAATTGCTTTAGTTTTCATTTCCGTAGTGCTAAATTTGTATCTCATGTGTGAGATTGTAATTGATGACTGCTTACTTGTCTGTATGAAGAAGGATGAAAAAAATACATTCTGATTGTCAAGGTTGTTTGTGTTAGTGGCTAAAATAGTAGACATCATGCTGAAATCTTTGTAAACAGCACACAAGCAATTCTTTTCTTCTTAAGCAAAACAGAAAAGAAGAAAAGAAGCTTCCAAGCCAAAATATCCTTGTATCATCTGGCTGACATCTGGGAGTGTAATGTACAAATTTTCCTGGAAATATTATTTGTATCAGCTAAACAAACTCCAGTGTACCAGCCAAAGCATTAGATCTTCACTAAAGCTTTGAGGGATTTGGGGAGATTTTAACACCAGGTATCCTAATTCCCTTTCTACCAAGGTTCACAGTTAAAACCAAAGAGATTTCTTCCATTGCATTTCTTGGTAAATACTGTAAAATCTATAATTATTATTTCCACACGCCAATTTCTCAGCTCTTCCAAAAACTCCCAGTTGCCTCTCATTATCTGAGATAGTCCCACATCTAAATTTCCCCTGATCCCTTACAGACAAGATTATGTCCCAGTTAACAGCATAATTCATTAACATTCTCTGTGTTGTAGAGAAAGCAAAAGCAAAACAAAGCCCTCTCCAGTTAACAATATTTTCACATCTTTTGAGGAAGAGGTGGAGGTCTTGCTTTATTTGTCTTTGCTGAGCTTTTATCTTGGTCACTGTTCTCCCATGAGAATTCCAGTGAATTGGAAAAAGAAAATACAATTTTCTTCCCCTATATAGCCTACAAGCATGATCCACCTTCAACATTATTTTGGACATGTTGGGTTTTTGGTATTATAACAGAGCAAGTGACTGAGACTCAGAATACCTGGATTTTATCCTGCCATTGTCTTGGAATCGCCTTGAGGAAGTGACTTTCATTTGGGGGTGAAAACCATCAAGTCTATCTAAGACATTGCAGTTGTCAGAACCTGATGAGTTAATGAAAGGGAAAACACAACATCGAAGTCGGTGGCAAAGGACTCAGATCAGTGACCCAGACACCCGTTCCACTTCTGCCTTCTTATTTTGTTTATTAACTCTGATTATGGCTAAACCAGAAATGGAGTTTGTATTATCTTTTTCAAGAGCAATTAAATCAGCTTCGATTTGTTTATGGAAGCGTAGAATCCATCAGAAACCTATGTTGCATTTCAGGAAAGAAAATTTGTTTCATTTCATTTAAGAAAAAATGTTAAGTTATTCCTTTAGGGTCAGTTTCCAGAGTCCATAATAAAACACTTGTGGTACTTAATGGGAAAATTATATATAATTGGGAAATACTATGCATAATTGGCTAATATTTGGAAGAGAAAGGAATCTAGGAAGGATCAGTAGCACACCTCTTTTTACTCTGAACTGAAACAAATTTGCAGGTTTCTAAGCTCACCCTTTGTTCTCCCTGCTGCTGGTAATGCGCGATGTATAGAGAAGCGCTCATATAGCTGCGTTTCTCAGCCGACCACACTATTTATTCTAATATGGGCAAGCTGAGTGTTTGTTAAGTCTCAAAGAAGGGATGACAGGGAATGCTCTCTTATAGACATCCTGACCCTTAGGGCACTTTTGGGGTAAATCCACTTTATTCTGTAGATCCCTTCCCTTCTGCAGATCTATGGGATATCTCGTCGTTGCCTCAGAAGGACATCTTGACCCCAATCCAAGAAAGTGCTTTATCATATGAGACGCTAACAGTATGTTTTCAATTCAGCACAAGCCAACAGGTTTACTGGATATATGTGTTTGAAGCTTTTGACGAACTGGGGGTTTTTTACTGGTTGGCATTAATAAAACTAAGCTAGGCTGCAACTACTCCACGTTAAGAAGAGGTGTTTATGTTTTGTGTTTGTGTGTAGGCTACACAACTGTCATGGATCCTCCTATGCCACATGGAAGAAATGTGCAAATAAACCATTATGTGCTTTTTCTGTGCTCCATCAACCTCTCCATTCTGTTCATGGCCCTCACAAGACCTGAGAGCTCCGTTTGCCGACTGTGTTTTCCTGAGGCCCTATGGTGCCACGTACACCGTGATGCAGACCACTAAAGGTGCTGCATGACCCCATGGGCTCCTGCATCACTGCTCGAACTGCAGTGGATCCAGACCGTTTTCTCTGGTTAGTGTTTACATGAAAGCCTTTGCACCCTTAATTCACAAGCCTGCAGCAAACAGCCTGACTGCTTAGGTGCTGCCAACAGTGGGTATTTGAACTCTCAAAATGTGTAAGTAGTAACTTAGGTTACAGTGTCAGAGAAAACTGGAAGACCATTTCTTATATTGACAGCGGATAGCTCATGGTTGTTTTGTGGACTGAAGAGTAGCAGAATTTCTCCATGCTTTTTCATGCAGCTTTACCTTTATTACTGGGATGCGATAAAACGATGGCAAACACTTGGTTCCATCATTGACTTCCAGGGCGCCACGCTCTCTTGTGCTCAGGCAATCACACACCCTTGCTCACAGGACATACACCTGAGGAACTGTAAGGAGAATATGCAGAAGTAGGTCTTTCATCCTTCTTGTGTCTTTTGCCCTTTGTGTGTCCCAAAAGGACTCCACTTGCTGTAACTAGAAAAGGTCTGAACTTATTAACTTGTAGCCTTTAAAAACTGTTGCATGTCAGTATCTACCTCGCTGGTCAACCAGCAAGTCTGACTCAAATTATTAGAGGCTGCTGGCTTTTGTACTATCATCTTCTTCTTTGTAGCTCTTTTTTTATAAGGAAAAAAAAATGTGTATTTTCCCCTACACACACACATACAGTCTTCTAGTGGCATCGTAAAATACACTCTTCTGGACTTTGTGCTGTTATAATGTTGTTTCAGCTGATAAGTGTTAGCAAGAAGCCAATACAATGGAGTATGAAGTCAGTGCGAGAGCTCCATCGAGGTCGATCTTTATTTAGAACAATAAACACTGTAAGATGATATACACAATCTTTTCCACCAGGAGTGAAGAGGCAATAGATTGAATGCACCAAAAGCTGTTTCAAACCCCTCTGCTGCTATCCAAGTTTTACCTCTTTGTCTGCTTGTATGGTCAAACGAAACTCCATTTTCACTCCTTTCTTTTTCTTTCCTCCCCTTTTGTACGCTTTACTTGCCATTCTAATTAGCTTTCTATTACTACTTTAAGGGGCAAATGGCGATGCCTGTTCTATAGCCGCTGAGAGCTCTTCTGCAGGCAACCATGTGTGAGTTTGCTTACAATGTTGGGCAGGAAGGGCTGGAGAGAGGACTGCTGCTTGCCTGGGGTGGGGGGATGAGCACAAGCCTCTTTCCACTACAGACGGTGCCTGCATCAGTAGCCCTTCTGGAGGCAAGAAGGCTGCCATTTCTCATCCGCAGAACAGTAAGAATAACATTCTCTGGGCAGTCAGGGAATAAATATGCAGAGGATTATAAGATGCTACAGACAATTACACATTTGGGTGTTCCTGTTTCTATGCCCTTATACTCACCGCTAGCAGTGTCCCTGTCATTTCCCAGTTCCGTGTACTGGGCACAGGCTAGGAATATTCAGGGCAGCTGAAAGCACACCTGAAAGAGCAGCAGGTCCCCCACGGTCTTGCAGAAGTCCTCGTACCCTGCTTAAGCACTGGGACCTAGTGGCTAGATCTGAAACAGGGGAGCTCAGTGAGCCAGGGGATGGCATTCGGTGCTTTTTGCTTCCATTTCCTCAGCTGACACCGATTCCTTTTGCAAAGCACTTGAAAGTCTGAGAAGTGTTATACAGGAATTAAGTATTGTTTCTTATTAGGTGGAGTACTGAAGGAAAATGTGGGTTCTTGGTATTGCTTTCCTAACATAGTTGAAAGGTGGCCTTGTGCCAGGCAGCTGTGTTCCTCATATGCTTTTTTGGATGTGAATGCTTATGCCATAGCGCTCATCTATCGGTTTCAAAGCCCCCAGGAGGGTCCATCTCACAGGAAGTGTTCATGGGGCACAGGGAGGGGAACAGTCTGCCTAGGATCACTCCATTTCCAATGTAAAGCCCTTGACCCATACGGTGTGCAAAGGTTCTGCTTGTTCATAAATGAGGGCCCCTCTGAGACATCTGGGCTTGCACCAAGATCAGGGGAAGAGCCCTCCCATTGCACCCGACAGGACACTGCAAGCCTCCCTCTGCCGCCTGCTCCAGGCAGAACGGAGGCTGGCAGCTCTAAGCTGCTGATGGTAGGATTTGTCTGCATTTAGAGTCGGCCTATTTGTTCAGCTTCAGCATTATNCGCCTGCTCCAGGCAGAAAGGAGGCTGGCAGCTCTAAGCTGCTGATGGTAGGATTTGTCTGCATTTAGAGTCGGCCTATTTGTTCAGCTTCAGCATTATGTCCATGGAAAATAGTGGCCAATAAAGCATGAATGCCTTTGTCCCACTAACGTTGGCACTTCTTGTTTTCTGAAGGACTCCTGAGACCACTGAAACAATGTCATTAGCACACATGTGGCGTGGTAGGGCAGGGACAAAAGACAACAAGACAAGTTTATTCTGCAGGAGAAAATGCTAGTGTAGCTTAATCCAACAGCTCACAGGGTGACCATCTCCGTGCCATGTGCAGGTGCAGTGGACTTGAGAGTTCGAGCGGGTGAGAATTGTGACCCCCCAGGGAGATTACTGGCTCAAAATACAAAGGCAGAAAAATGCAGTATATGAAAATACAGTTACCAGTGTAAATAAAAGATGCTTTTGCCAACAGTTAAATATTGTTTCACAGCTATTGGCCAAGCCATTCAACACACACTTAAAAAAAAAAAAAGCAAACAGACAGATTGTCTTCTTGTTTCAGAAGAAAGCAAAACAGTCTGGAGGTTGTGGTGGCCTACACAGAGAGATCTTGTCCTGCCTCTAGACAAGTTCCAGCTGGTCTCAGACATTATTTAGTTTGCTTTTGATTTCGGACATTTAAAATGGTATTTCATTTCCTAATTGCCAGCATACTCCTGCTGAACTGCTTAGCCGAAGTGAGATGTTCTTGTTAGATGACATTTTGCTTTTCCCTTGCCAGTGCTGGCACACAGAGCAAGCACCTCTTTCTTCATTCCTTGTTGATGTTCCCAGCTGCAATATGATGCTGACAACTGCTCTGCCTTTGCTGCTAGCTTCTTCTGTACTCCTTAATGGCCATCATGCTATGGCTGCCATGCTCGATGGCACCTACTTAGGTATCTCACAGATACCTGTAAACGTGCAGATACCACCTCACAAAGTGCTTTCTGTAGTTACCAGCACATAGATCTGACTCCACTGATGGATAGCATGCAAATTTTTCCCTGAGGAGTTCAAGTTCCTCTTTTAAATACTCTGGCAAGGACGTTCAGATTGCTCTTAGAGGAGCTCTGGAAATGGTACCCTGTTGTGAATGTCTTTGTGATGATCCTTGCATTATTAAAGCCCATTTGAGTCTTCGGCACAGTCACCTCTTTCCAGAGGGTCTTTCCTGAGTCTCTGCGACACAGCCTGTCTGCTCCTCCTTCTGCCACCACACACCACTGCCACAACAAAGCTACATCCGTCCCTGTCTGACTACAGAAGGCTTATGCTCATTTGCCATGCTTCAGGTGTTGCCTCTTACTGACATTAAGGGGAAGAGACTTCATCTCACCTGATTTTAGCTTTCTCAAGATTTGGCTTCTGACCTCTTTCTACAAAGAGTGAAGGCAGACAGGCATCTCCGGGTGGAGATTCGCCCATCCTTGCAGATGAATCCACTGTACTTGATTCATTCCTGGTGGAAGCAAAGAGATAAAAAGAATAGTTTGCTACTGCCCTTCTTTTGCTTTCAGAAAAGGTGGCTGGTGGAAGGAAGTTGCCTCAGGTCTGAGACTTGATCAGTAGAGAAGCACTTAGCACGGAGGAGTGCGCACCTTCCCACCCAGTTCCCATTCACCAAAGCACATTCCTTCCCAACCCACAGGGTACGGCTGTGCCTGAATTACAAAACCATCTTCTTCAGGCCTGTGTGGGCAACAGGGAAATGCAGCACTTCTTAACAAAATGTTTAGATGATACACTTTGCAATCAGTCTATTTTTAGTCTTTCCTTCTCCCTCTCTTTCTGTCCTGCCCCCTTCCTTATTTTGATTTATTTCACTATTGTGTATTACATGCTTTTCTTTCACATGCTCTGATAGTTTTCTTCAACTTTCAAGTTCTTTTATTCTTTGGAGAATATTTGAATTTAATATAAATCATATTTTTTAAAAAATAGGGAGTCGCCAACAAACAAATTGTCAGTCATAACAAAATAAAGACCCATGTTATCTAATACTAGAACTGTAATACCACGTGTTTTGTAATGTGCAAAATCTGTGTTGGAGCAGGTCTGCAGTTTTGCAGGTCTATACCATGAGCAAGAGTTCCTTCATGGCCCCATCCTGACCCCTGCAGCGACATGAGCTGCGCATGAGCAGCTTGTGCTCTGGCCAGAGGACAGACGACTCCGGTAATGTTTTTCTCATCTTCATGTCTGCAGGTACACTGAGACCCAGAGGCAGCCCATGCCAGCCCAAGATGCTCTGCAGGCTGCAGCCCCATGGCCCAGACCCACGGCGTGCTCACAGGACCAAGTCCACCAACGCGTCAGACAATCCCTTACCCAGGGAAGATGGCCCATAATGGCACAGCAATGCTTGGGAAAGCTTTCACAACTCTTTGGACTCATAGCACCATTTCCTCCAGCATGGGGCAAATGAGGCTGAAACTGAGAGAGGGCTGGGATGTAGAGAGGCTGAACTTTCACTGGGTTGGGATGTGCAGATGTGAAATATCTTTGCTGACTTTTCTGCTTTTCTCTAAGCATCCAGAAACTCACTTACAGATATGAATTTCAAAACTGAGGAGCATTTCCTCTTTCTACTTCTCCATGGAAACAAAAAAAAAACAAAACCCTAACCCAAAAGATGCTTAGGATGAGAGCAAAGGCCATAGGCCTTTTCCAGTGATGCTGGCCTGCAGTAATGACCTTAGTCCCAAGCCTGAAAGGAGAGACAGATGCAAGGAGTTTATCTGTAGTTCTGGTCCCTTTAAATTCAGTTGGACGTCATGTGCAGTCTCCTTCTCTGGAGATATTCAAAACCCGCCTGGACGCGTTCCTGTGCAACCTGCTCTGGGAGCACCTGCTTTAGCAGGGGGGTTGGGCTGGATGATCACCAGAGGGCCCTTCCAACCCCTGCCATTCTGTGATTCTGTGATTCTGTGATTTGCCAAGGCCAACTGCACCAAAGGGGACAAGTGAGATTGACAATGCTCTTTCATCCCCAGGCTTCAAGATTTGGCCCTCTAATTAATACACCCATTTAACCTCAGTGTGTGGGCACACCTTCACAAATAGCTTGGCAACTGTGTGAGCCAAGGAAGATGCTGACCTTATCAGCTAGGATGTGAGCTTGCAATGTGTCAGCTCTATTGGAATTATTTCCACACAGAAACCTCCTAGGTAACACACTGGGCTTTCATTTAAGCTATCTAATGTCCATCAGGGAGGAAATACTTGGCTGGGAGTGCACATTTGTAGTCACTGAGAAGAGAGCCACACTGCAAGTTCGCACTCCAACTTCCCAGATCTTGCCTCTCTGCCTCTGCCTTTCCTAAGGCAGCTGCCCTCGTACATCCAGCTGCTGCGGCTTCCACAGCTCGATTTCCGTCCAGGTCTTTTGCACCCGCTTCACTTTGTAATTAGAAGTGCTGCAGAACATAGCTCAGTGTGTGACGAAGGATAGGGAGGATGAAACCGCAAGGTGCTGCAGAAGGATACTGCCTTTCACTACCCGCTGTCGGCAGAGAGGCAGCTGCTGACACCACGGAGGATCCTGCAGCTGCTGAACTCCCCAGGTAGTGGGGCGCAGAGCAGGGCAGCACGTTTCGGTGCTTCAGGCAGCCGGCTTTTGGCAACTGTACTTTCCCTGCACGTGAAAATTGGGTAGATCCCCTAATACTAAGTTCTTGATAAAAATTGCTCAGCCGTTGTGGCACTGGTCAACAGCCATCAGCAGAGTCTGGGATCTGTGAGCATGAGGTCAGTGTCTCCTTCACCCAAGGAGTGAGTGAGGCTCAGGCTTGGCCACAGACTCTCCCATAGGTGAGGAAAGCCACTTGCAGCCTTGCTCCTTGCCCCACAGCAAAGACAGGAGCAGGAGCAAGGAGTTAAAAGGTTTCTTTGCAGCACAGCTTGGAGGGAAGAGAGGTGGGTGGGGAAACGTAGCGCTGGTCAAAAGTCTTCGCACAGTCCCACGGTGCACGAAGGGGAGCTTGGGTGGGGAAAGATATGGGCGTCCTGANAGGAGTGACTGAGGCTCAGGCTTGGCCACAGACTCTCCCATAGGTGAGGAAAGCCACTTGCAGCCTTGCTCCTTGCCCCACAGCAAAGACAGGAGCAGGAGCAAGGAGTTAAAAGGTTTCTTTGCAGCACAGCTTGGAGGGAAGAGAGGTGGGTGGGGAAACGTAGCGCTGGTCAAAAGTCTTCGCACAGTCCCACGGTGCACGAAGGGGAGCTTGGGTGGGGAAAGATATGGGCGTCCTGATCCTGCAAGCACACCTCTAGCTTGTGAGAGGGGTGTTGTGTAGCAAGAACATATGGGATAAATGCTGCCGGGCTGTTTATGTTTTCTCAGGAGAATCATGTCTTAAATGCTAATGCCTTCCTTCGTTTCTCCTGTCCACCCCAGCCATCCCTCCTTTCATCAGAAAATGTTTTTATGGCCCCGCTCTACTGAAAAGACCTGCCTCGAGCAACAAAGCAAAAAAAAAAAAAAAAAATTCAAGGGAATACCCTAGGCCTGTTTAAAAAAAATCACCTAAAAGTAAACCTTAGAAAGGTTCTGAGATGAAAAATAAAACTACTGTAGCATTGCAAAAGGAAAGGAAACTCTCAAGAAAGCCTTTTCTACCTCCTCCTTCTGACACACATAGCTCCTCAGCTAGGCTGGTGAGCTAGGCAGGCAAAGAGGTTAACTGATTGAAAAGTGGAACCTGTATTTTCATTGAGGAGAGTCTATGCATGATTAAGAATCCATAGCATTTTCAGCCATGAACATTATTCAGCTCTTATGTGGACAAAAAGGGACATTTCCCGAGGCCAATATTGGATTTTCGCATGAGCTGCATTCCTGCTGAAACCACACTTACTCTGAAGCCTACGTGATTGAGCTATTTTTATTTGGCTATAAGGAATTCAGTGCACTCGACAGGGTGTAACATCTGTGACACATCCACATAGCATTGTTTATTTTTATGAAACAAGACCTAGACTTACAGTTACTCACTCTTGCTTTGCATCTTCCAAATGAGAACATGCAAGGAGAATCATGGCACTTGATTTCCAGTGGTTTGTGGGGCATAATATACAAAGTGGGCCTTCTGTAGCACGCTGATGATCCTACCTAATTACACATACATGCACAACTAGTACCAACAAACTGAAATCAAAGTGTGCTTTGAAAAAAAAAAAATCAGGGTTGTTACACAGAATAAATCACAGACAGTAGATGTGCGGCTGTATTCAGATTGCTGTCTGGAAGACGGAGAAGAAAGCTGTGATTGAGCAAGGCTTCAGTTTTGATCTGGGGCTGCTGCTGCCTCCCTCTCACCTCCAGCAATTTTGCTGGCTCAGTTTCTCCAGCTGTGAAAGGCAGACGCGATGATGTTCACGTAGAGGTGTGCTGTGAGAGATATTGGCTGTGTCCATGCAAATGCTGATTTATTGGTGGTGAAGTACAGCTTAGATGAAGGTGCTACAGTATTTGCCGTCTGCAGTGCATCTGCTGACTGACGCTACGGATAAAAGAGAGGGCTGCATAATCTGGGCACAGACCAGAGGGAGAGACCACAGGGATAAATTTATTTCACGGGCAAGTACAATTTGGGGAAGAAACATGCAGGAGGGGTGGGTCGAAAAACAAGCATGATGTGTTTTGCCCTACATTTTCAGTTTTCTTTTTCCTTTGTACTTTATCTGATTTTCTCGTAAGTGATAGTCTATTGATCCAAATTCACCTCTGATTAAGTCCAACATCCTGAGAGACGTTCACCCACACATACACCCGGCAAATAACAACAAAGGAGCTCCTGAAAAAGTATGTATTTCTTTGACTGTACATGTGAATAGAAAGATAAAAAGTGCAATGTAAAGTGTGGTTCCTTATAACTAGGAGCCTTTAATTCGGTGCCATGTTGTGTTGACATCTGTCTTCCGATGAGATAATTTTTTGTCCCTTTTGAGCAGAATACAGTGAATATGATGGTGTTCAGCAAGTTTGTCCACCTTAAATCAAGGAAGTGGCCTACACACAGCCCTTCAGTTCCACAGACGTCCGGATTGTACTTTACTGGGGGAATGGAGTGAGTACGCACGCATGTGTGTGTGTGCGTGCACGTGGCTACGAAGCCAGTGATCAGTAAGTTTGCAGCATAGAGGGAAAAGGAATATGTTCATTCTGTAATCCATAAAAGAGTCTCTTATCATGACAGCATGTTGCGTGAACCCTTTCCCCCTCCTTCAGGTGGGTTATAGCATTTGGCACAACCCCAGACCAGAGGTGGGACACGTGCCGAGGTTGCCAGCAGCTCCCATCTCTCCAGTATCCATCTGATGCACAGTTCTCGCCTTGCTCACCTTTCTTTTCTGTTGCAGGCAAGAGAAGAACTTATACTTTGATAGGCCAATAGCAAATGGCTGCATTTCCAGTGCTTGTTTACTTTTAACAGTAAATAGCCAATATTCAGACCATTCCCTACAAGTGACTGTGATGAGCTGAGTGATGAATAAGCCCATACTGCACTCTGGGTAGACCGTATAAATCCCACTCAAATCTTTTTCCCCCAAATAAGCACATAATCCACCTAGCTATTTAGCCTGGCACTCAATTTAGCAGTACAGCTTCGCTTTACTGAGGCTGAAATACCAGGTCAAGCAAGCGGAGCAGTCGCTCCTCTGCGTTGCTTCCTGCAGGGTGAAAATTTCCTGGTCTCAAAAGTGTGGGAAACTTCTTTTCAGAGCGAGCAAAAAAGTTGAAGTTGTACCTCCAGAGCGCTTAGGGGACGCGCAGGGCTGGAAGTAGCAGCACACGAGAGGAGAACCCCACAGAAAAGTGACAAGATTAAAGGATCTTCTCTCCCCCGCCCCCCACTCCCATCCCTCCCCTGAACGGGTAGCAAAATCAAAGTTAAAAATGTATCTATGGAAGGGACTGATGAAAGATTAATAATTAATTTTAGAGCAGCGATACAGCATTTTTTGAAATGTAAATTTGATGCACAAAAGTGGCATATTATGATAAGCAGGAGCAACAAGGGAGAGTGAGTACAGGAGGGCCTGTTGCTCAGAGACAGGCTAGAGAGGAACACTTACAGCCGGCTTTATTTTTTCTCTTCCTCTCCCTCTCTCTCTTTATGCAAACTTATTATCTGAACTTAGGAGGTTTTGAAGAAGTTTAAGGGCTGCATATCTGAGGCACAGAGTCTTCAGAGCGCATCTCAGCTGCAGTTTCGCCTTGAAAGCTAAATCTCTAGTTGCACGTTGCCATCCAGTGTCTTCCCATACTTCGTTTGACCACTCCTGTCGCAGTGGTGCTAACCATCCGATTACATTGCTAAGACTTTCCCTCCTGCTTCCAATATTTGGGTTTAATTTTCTGCCCCTTTCCATCCCACTTCCCTCCCAACTCCCCTCCTCCTTAGCTCAGCTTCTTTTGAGCCATCTCCTTTTGTGCTTTTCCCGTGCGTGGCACAAGCTCTTTTGCTCTCCCTTTTCTTTCCCCAGCCCTGTTTACATGAGGGCTTTGAGAGCAGCTTCACCGTGCGCTCTCATGAGAGTTGTGCAAATTGCACCAGTGCTTCAGTTGGAAGAGACACTCATCTCTGGAGCCCCATGCTGTGCAAGAGTGCATCAAGGCCAAGTAAGCCCCTTGATGCTGCCTCACGCTGTGATCCTCCTTTGCACAGTGTCATGTGTCAGCACGGTTTTCCCACAATGCATTCTTTAGTTCGGTGTCAGGGAAAAAAAAAAGAACAAATAATCTGCTGCCGTCACAGGCAAACACGTTACCTGCAGGGCAGGGAGAGGAGCCAGTCTTCTTTCACTGAATCCAATTCACTCCCCAAAGTTGCCTTTGGACGTGCATTTATGAATTAGCGCCCAGGAGGTCCAGCCTCTGCCCCTTCCAACTTTTTGCCCAGCACATGTTGGTTTTTTGTAAACAGTGGGAATTTTGGAAAACTGTTAAGGAAAAAAAATCTTCTCCTTACTTTCCCTTACTTGGATTCAAATGATGGTTTTATTCATGCATATTGACAGACCTGTGCTTCGCAATTAATACCACATAAATCATTCATATCTCTGCCCTGTCATTTATGGGAATATCACATAAACTCCATATCCTTATCTTAATTAAAATGATAACGCACAACAGATACAGCTCCCAAGTGTATCTGAAAACCTCACCGAGCACTGCCGGCTCTCTCGCAAGCATGCGTTGGTACGGGGTTTTTACCGCACAGCCGGATGTCACCTGCAGCAGCGATCGGGCAGACGGGCAGGCTCTGCAGCCCAGCTAGAGAGCAGAAATCAAGCCCTGCATTGCTCTGCGGTTTGCTGGGAAGGTTTCAACACTGCCGTGCGGTTCGATGTTTCTTCCGCAGGGAGCCCACACAGCCACGCAGCAGAGCCTCGGGTGTCTGCTGCAAAGCACCCACCTACACCTCCAAGCAGGGGCACTGCAGCAAAACCAGGCACTGCTGCAGCCCGGGGAGAGCCAGGAAGGGTGGCACGGGGATGGGGCTGAGTGAGGAGGAGGAATCGGGGTAGGATGTAGGCAAAAGTTGTAGCAAAACGATTCAAAATCAGCCAGCTCTGCTGGATGCGGAGGGGCAGGCTGCAGCACAGCACTCTGCCCAGCAGCACTGGGGAGGCAGACAGGCATAGCACCCATTCCTCGCGTGGGCAGGCAGCAGGCTGGGTGCAAGCAGGGTGCTGCTGGCTTCTCTCTCCCACCCAGCAGACTGACATACCGCTGATGTTTGCCCTGTTCAGGGGAGCCTGCAAATTCCTTGGTGTAGGTCCCCTTCTCCTCTTCCTCCCTCCTCTCCATCTCTCCTCACTACGGGCAGTTTTGCAAATCTCATTGCACAAGGCTAGCTGGCAGGGCGGTGTGGTATGTGTTTGACATAAGCCCCAGAGGAGAGGAGGAGAGGGAGGTGAGCTGCTTTTCAGGAAGGAGCAGAAGGAGAGTTCCATCAGTGTGGCTGGAGCAAGAGGTAGGCCAGGGTAAGAAGAAATATTCCAAGAGAATATTAATTTGGCTTTGCCTCAGAAAAGCATCCCTATTCAAGAGGAGCACTTAAGCATTTGCTTATGTTTAAGGACATGCTCAAATCCTGTTGACCTAAACAGAAACGAAGCATATGTATTTAAATGAGCATATGCTTAAATGCATTCTTCAGACAGGAGGGATGAGGGCAATTAAGCACGTATCTATATGCAAGCTAACTATCTGTCATTTACGTTTAGTCATTGTAATGCGTTTTGGACAGTGAACAATTCTGGCAAGGAATTTTTTACTAATCATTTCACAACATTTGATAGCTTTAATGAAAAGACAACATTTCCTCTTCCTTTGAAAAAGGTTTTGCACCCTAAACAAAAATAAACAAACCGAATTGTAGATTTTATAATTGCAAGGGGTTTTTTTTCTGAGAAGGTAACAAACAGCACTGGAATGTAAGCTGCAGTCTGTGCCCACTCTGGGTCATTTCACCAGAGAGAGACGTCTTGCATAACCATGAAAGGAGACAAAACTGTCATTTAAGTCTTGAAACACAGAATAAACTTTTCCCATCCATTGTTCTCTTGTATATGTGTAAATGTTACCTTTAGCTTGCACGATTTGATTTAGACCTTCCCCACATTGCAGCTGGTTTAATGGAATGCCATAATAGTGTCACACGGTTATTCTTGAAAAACAGCTACTAAATGTTGATGTTACTTATTGTAGCAATATTTATGTGAGAATGCCGCAAATACTTGGGAAAAGGTTTTAAAGGTTGAAAGGCGAGTATAGCCATAAATTATGAGTAATGCTGCAGTTGGGAAGTGACATAAAGTTCAATGGCCTCAGCTTTCGACACTGTGTGTTCATTGTTTTGGACACTCATGTGACTGCCTCTCAGCCAGGCCAGGGCTGGTTCTCTCCCTTGCTGGATGCGATTTCAATGCAGGATTGTGGAGGTTTTTTTAAGTGATTCTCTAATGTCTATTGTGTAACTTTCTTGTCTCCGACACAAGAATCAGCTTAAAAGCCAACCTTAGTAGCCTGAGTGACTGAAACAGATAATGGAGTTCATATTAATGCTGACTTACAAGATTAATTCACATTTTATTTCCTTATAATACTGAATGGAGAAACAGAAGACAAAAACACAGTGCTAGCCAGTGAAGCAGATTTGTTTGTTTGAGGATTATTTACAGGGCCTCTGAACTGCTTTTTGGGAGCCTTCCACCCAGCAAAGTGTAGAGAAACCCAGAGCCAAAGCCAGCCCGAAGGGTCGCAGCGCTGCTGGCACAGTGGAGTTTCCCTACCAGGCAGAGGACACCTGGGGCTGCTCTTGCCCCAGGACAGGGAGGGAAGGAAGAAGGGATGGAGCTGGGGCAAGGAGCCTGGGGGAAGATCTGCAGAGCTATTTGATCTCAGGCTCGGCAGCAGCCTGCTGGCTGCTCTGAGGCTGCGACTAGGGCAAAGCAAGCAGCAAAGCCAGGATAACCTCGCTGCTCACAACAGCCCGCAACATCTTTTGCCTGTATCTAGACTAGCACAAGGGAAGCCTGGAATAGATAAGGTCCTGAATTGCGAGATCGCTCCAAACTGTCCTCAGATACACTGTGCCATCCTCCCACCGACACTTTCCTTAAGCAGTGGAGGGTTTTATGGTTTATGTAGATTAGATTGGTCCCCTTATAAAGTTCATTTTGAAATGACACTGTCAGTTCTTCATGTGTTGTGGCATGCAGAGGGGCCCTCAACCTCCCCTCAAAGCTTTTAGATATGCTCAAACCAGTGGGTTTGCTTTGTGGGAGAGGAAGTGTCCACATAGTAAACTGTGAACAAACCTCTGTAATGAGGAGAGTGTCGTTAGGGGTGATTAGACTCCAGTCTACAAAGTCTTTAACGACCATACCTGCAGTTCTCTGTACCATACTATGTGCCCCATGATACCTACTGTCTTATATCTCCTTCACCCTGCCCCTGGCAGTGCCAGTCTCTAATCAGCTTCAGCCAGAATGGAAGGAGCTTGCCATTTAGCCACTGTTAGCCCGCTATAGGAGCGCACTGGGATTCAAGGTACTGCGATGTGAATACTACTGATCCCACAATTATGGCAAGATATCCAGAAGTGTCCACATTTTTGAGACAAACCTGCTTTTTGTTCAGATTTCCTCTGCTGCTGGAGTAAGGCTTGCAAACCTCTCTGCCTGATGGTCTCCGCAGGCTGTTAGTGAAGCTCCTGGGCAGTTCCCTCACACCAGGACCATACCAGGAACGTCCCAAGTGTTTTCAAGTCCCCAATAGGCTGTCCAGTCTGCAAAACCTCAGAAACTGTCCCTGAGCAAGTGGGATCCTTTTCGTCCTCCCGCTTTGGCTGGAGAAGCTCCTGTTCAGAGGCAGAGGTGGGAAACAGGAATGGTTGGAGACAAACCCAGCACCTAAGGATCGCTCCACCTCTGTACAAACCTCCCTGGCCTGGCAGCTGTGCCAGGAACAAGAACACTTTGGAGACGGAGCTCTTTGCCGCTCAGAGCTTAGGACTTCCAGCTGTGCCCTGTCCTTTCACAGTATCATCAAATGCTTTATACAAGAACACATGGATACAGGTGGATGCATTTGCACTGTTTGTAATACACGCCGCTTACTCTGCATTTATAAAAAGCCTGTACTGGATTGGTCACATAATTTTTTTCTGTGATTTGAACTGGTTGGTTAATAAATGGGACAAGCTGTAGCAACATTCTCTTCTGCCAAGGCAGAAGGAATGGGGAAGTCGTACAGATAAGTTTTTAGCGAAGTTGCAAAATGTCATCAGCATGTAAAACCTAAAATCACCATAAGCCCATAAAAACTATGGTAAGTGAACAATTGAAATCACAGTAAGCCTATAATCACATAAAACCTATAATAAATTACTGTTGTGTAGTAAACGCTGATTAAAAATTGATTAAAATGGTTCAAACTATCTATGTAGGTCTCACCTTAATGCATCACATGGTGTTTACACTACACTGGCTTGTAAGGAGCCCTTAATTTTCCTTGCCTCTCCATACACACCCACAGTGATTGGGGAGAAAAGTTCTGCTTACCTGTAGCAGACCTGCAAATCAATAACTTGAGGTGTTCAGAGACCATGCCAAACAAAAATACTCTGCTTGAACCTAGCAAATGTGCAGGGCATATCACCAAAAGCAGGGATGTGGTGCTGGCTGTGTTAGACAGCTGCTAACAGCACCATATTGCTTTCAGTGCTCTCTCCTCCTCAAAAACTGCTAGTGCTGTAGCCCAACCTTCTTCCTGACGTAGAAAATTGCTAATAAGCATTTTCAGGATCCCAAATATAAAGGCGAGGGCCAATATCTTGCTGCATCCATTTCTTCAGCCAGCTGTTGTGGGGACAGAGTCAGGGCAAGCTCTGCATGCCAGGCAGTGCTGCAAAGGCCCCTTTCCTCACCTGCAAATCCTGGGGCTCCTATTCCAGCTCCATGTGATGATGTGAGTTAACCTCACCCTATTATTTTCTCTGCCTCCCCTAAGGAGCAGCAGCCACAGCATTTCATCATGTCAGTCCACGTCTGCCATAAATCAATCACCTACATCTTGCTGCTGTCCATGTCTCAGGAAATGTTCCCCAAGCGCCAACCGTAGGATGCTCCACTGTATAAATACTGCTTTACTGTGTCAACATCTCACCCTTAACAAAGAAATAGCTCACACAAGCTTTCCACGATCTGCCCCACCATGACTCTGGACAGCAGTAAAAGACAAATTCAGTGTATGTACAGAGCTGCTTGGAGCCTGGTCCCTCCACAGCAAACACCCTCAGATAAAAGCACTCTCAGCAGTCTTGATATACCCCTCAGCTGCATGAAAAATAGATCCACCTGGGGTAATTGCCCACTGTTCCCATTAGAAACTCACTGTAAAGCAGCAGCTGGTTTGTGCTGGTAACCCTACGATGTCTGGTGCCGTGTAGCTCTAGTAACCAGTACTAAGCTTTTTTTCTTTTTCTTCATTTCCAAGAGCTTTGTTTGCAAGTAGTACCAATAGGAAAAAAAAAATGTAGTCTAAATTCACCAAATACACTGTTCATTGCAGGTCTTTTTTTCTGTCCTTCCTGCAGTGAAGATGATATTCAGACAGCGAAGTGAGTATGAAATCTATTCCTGAAGGTAATGCAGAGTATCAGAGATTTGGGGCAAGAAATATCTTTTCAAAAGATGATTAACTAATAATGTCTCAGTGATGATAAATGGGGATTTTCGGAAAGTCTGTTCAGCATTTCTAACTCAAAATACAATTTGCAGATAAACTTTCAAACTGGAGTTCCAAAAAATCTCCAAGAAAAAAAAATGAATGGAAAACACCTAGTTGCTGGAGCGATATCTTTCTGTTAAGGAAACTGGTTCAGTACACCTTGTCTAGGAGAGGGAGAGGCAAGAGGAGAAGATAAGGCAAGGCTAGGCAAGGAAAGAAAAAGAAAAATATTTTGGGAATTACTCTGTTGCTCACTAAGAATCTTCCTAACTTTTAATCTTTAATTTGGCTTTTGAAAGACTATGTAAGAAATTTATTTCTGAGTTTTAAGCCATGTAGAAAATTATCAAAGATATTGATTCTAAAAGAAAATGTATGTATAATACAGTTGCATAAGGTTGAGACAGAAAAATTCAAATGTCAAGCTGAGTCAAAGAAGGATCAAGAAGATTCGAAGCTGTGGGAGTTTGTCTTCAAAGCTACAGTCTCTTAGACAGACAATTAAATGAATGTCTGAAAGTGGCGGTTTGGGATGGGTTTGGAGGCTTCCAGAGGAATACCATTAGTAGCTGGCAAACTCTAAAGCCACCATTAAAAATAACCTTGAAGTTGATACAATTTTCGTAGAAGATCTATCCTAAAAAAAAGTATTAAATATGCTACAGAGCTGGCCAGGAAAATCGTCTGTTCCTTCGTGTCTGCTTCGCTGGGCGTCTACAGGATAACAGCATGCGCTGCCTCAGTGAAACTTAAAGAATGATGTCCATAGGGCAAAGAGATGTCGAGTTATCTATAAACTCATTTCTGCCAAACCTTTAGGGAGACAAAATCCTTTTGATTTTATTGAATGTACATTTCTGTCTAATCTCCTGCCAGCCTCTCCTTAGCATTAATGGTGGCTGCAGCATTGACCTTGGGCTTGAGCTGAGCTCTCCCTTTGGGGAGAGTTGCAACTTCTGGAAACAAGATGTAACAGCACCTCTGACACCTGTTTGAACAAAGCGAACTGCGCAGAGCATCCTCAAGCCACATGCTATCCAAACGTAACTATTGCCAATCATAATTGAACTTCTTCCCTATAAATGCATACCCTTTCTATGTCATCGTCATTACACTCTTCACAACCAGTTAAAGCCTCAGATAAAGGTGTTTGCATTTTTGCCTTTTAAAAGTGGTACTTAAGCTCTAGTTCAGCAAGACATCTGAGTTTATTCTTAGCTTTCATTTCAGACCGTTCTTCGAGGAACATCACTACAGCTTAACAGCTATGGTGTAATTAAGAAACACATCGGGGACAAGATTCAGACTGCCAGTTTCACTTAGGAAAACCACAGGCGTTTTAGTCAGAGGGAAAAATTAGAAATATTGAAGGAGAGTTTCCTTCTGCCAAGCCTTAATTGTCTAAGCCTACCTAGGCTCCACATATGGAGTCCATGGCAAGAAACAGACATCTCCAGAGAGGAATTCATGTCACTTACCTTAGATACCCATCTGGGATGAAATAAGCAAGAGTTCCAAAATCACACTGTCTTGCCTTTAGTGACACAGAAATGTACAGATCTAAAGAAAACAAATCTTTACGATCTCTGTCTCCTCCTCTTCTGTTTTCTTTACTGCTTAACTTGTCCATTGGTTTTAAGAGACATTTTGCTACAGACCAGATCCTTTTGGCCCGTCTCTCTGCTCCTGCACATGACACCTTCCAGACCATGGTGCCTTGCTGGTTGGTGGCAAAGGACACATCCTCAATCAGTCTTTCACCTGTATTTTCCCAACAGCTCCCAAGAAACCCTTTCTTCTACAACCTGCATGTCCTTTAATCATGTGACATTCCGATCAGCTTCATCAGACACAGATGACCTCTATTATTTATTTATCTCCCCTTTCTGGACTAGATAGGAAAAAATTGTTTGTTCAAGATAGAATCCGTCTTTTTGCCCCAGTGGGTTTCATTTGAATGCCCTGTCAGTGGAAGATGATGAGTTTCTATCACTAGCCTGTCTCAGGTGCAAGACCCTCTCCTGGCCCTTCCTCAGCTTCTTTCTCAGTAAGGAAGGGAAAAAACGCAAGGATAATTCATGCATGTTCCTCATTCAAAATGGATTAATATAGACAATCTCCAGTGCCAAAAACGTTAAGCTTTCCATAAGCAAAATTCCCAGTCAAGAGTGTCCAGTGGTCTATGGCATTCTGGGGCTTCACAGCACCAGTTAAACTCAGGCTTCTCCAAATAGCTCTTTATATGTACCTCTTCTTCTCCAAAGTGAATAGCCAAGATACTTGTTCAACCGCTTTCTTGGATGTTACAAGGAAAACCAAGTACTAGACTTAGCCGTTTCCAAACAATCTTAGTAAAGGATTCAGAAATATTTCACTCAAGCTGTAGGATATTACACACAGCTTTGCTTACCACCTTCTCAACAGGACCTAGAGGTTCAGTCCTGCTAGTTTCAAACACCTGCCGAGCTACATGGCAAAATATGATCTTCAGTTGGACTAAACCCACTGTCACATGAATTTCTAAAAGGTCCCAGATGAAACTACCAAAGCAGAGCTAAGTTAAGACAGAAAGGCTTGTGCATGATGAACTACTGAAGAGGCAAATCACACAAACGTCTCCCTTGGAGTCACAAGTTGGCCTTAGTCTGCAGGTATTCCCATGACATATGTCAGTCTGCCTGGACTCACGGGGATTTGAGTTTACGCACAAATGGATTTGAATTTATGCAAAAACATAAGCTCAGTAATGGCTTTCAAGCTCTTTAAATACTATTCCACATCTATCAGGTGTATCATGTTTGCAAAGAGGACACTCTGGGCACAAACTGGGTGTACTCGAGTTTATGCAGTCTTCAGTGAGCTAAAGATACACTTATTTGTGGGGCCCTGCCTCTCTGGTCTTCTTCCTCTGCTTCTACAGCAACACCTAGCAAGATGAAACAGGAGCAGATCCCCTTGTTAAGCCTCTCACCCTGCACTGATACAAGCACCATTCCCCACAGGTACAGGTTATCCCAGCCTGTCATTGCCATGCTTCACACCATGACAATGTCTTTTTCTTGAACGCTGGCTCCCTGCCAAAGAAGCAGAACTGCCTGCTGTGCTGGGTACTGACAAAGTAATAGCTACGTATGCCAGCAAAAAGCATCCCCCTTCTCTTCGTGTTTTGATATCCCATCACTGGTGTGCGGGGGCAGACAGTCTTGCAAACTTTACGCTGCGATTAGTAACAGTCCTTGATTCACCACATCAGGCAGTTTCCAGGTAGTACTCCTGTGTAAGGGACGTCTGTCTTTCCAGGAGCTTGCCTGCCTCACGTCTGTGGCTGAGATGTTATGGAGAAACAAGGCAGTAGCTCTTGCTCAAAACCACATCCCCTTAGCCACAATTACCTTACCCTCTGCCTAAAAACAAAACCAACGCATTCGGAATCTTAATCTATTTGCTGTTGTTTCAGCTTCATTACACTGTTGTCTTCAATGACGCTTGGCTTTTCTTCCCAGATCTAGGGGAAGCTGATACACACCAAAGTCAGTTATCTCTGTAAGAAAAGATTCAATATAAAATCTCTGCCTTTGGCTTTTCTCAGCACTTGCCCTTTCACTTAGAAAGCTTGTTTATGGTGCAAACGATTTACAGAAGTCTGACAGCAGTTCAACAAGGTGAAAAGCAAAAGGCAGAAGAACGCCACGTTTTTGTCATGTCACAAACATGATAGAACAACAGAAACAATTCCATTTTCTACTTTCTCCTTTCAGTAGTGATAAAGTCAGATCTCTGAGGAGGTATTACTGTGAAACTAACACTTAAATATATGCCTTTGAGGCTTTTTTCCCATTGTTTTCCCTTTAAAATGAAGTTTAAAAATACGTTGGGGATTCAGTAGTATCTATAATTCTGTCTCTAGATTTCTGCCTCTCTGAGATTTGCTTCTTTGTGTCTTTTAGTTCAAATCCATCTCTGGTGTAAGCAGGTGCAGCTCTTTCATCTTCATGAAGCTGCACCTATACAGCCAGACACATCAAACCAGATGTTTTGGGAGTGCATCCCCTGCAATTACCTCCTTCCTTCTATACCTGCATCTCAGTGCCAGGGTGTCTTCTCCCCTGCACCCCACAGTGATCCTGTTTACTGTTGCAAGGAGCAGAAGAGAACGTGAGAGGTGGCACCGTGCCCCAGCACTTGGGTCCTTCACCTCCCACGTGGTTCATGTTGACCTGTACTATCATGTGCCCGACACGATGGTGTCCAACGTGGAGGGAAGAAGGCATCTCAGCAGTCCCAAATAAGTCTTCTGCAAGTCTGGTAACACCTGCTTCTTCATCAGAACCAACTGAAGGGAAAGCGACATCAAGCTCAGCCAATGTAGTGAGATGCATGCAGCAGGAGGAGCTACTACCCAGTTATTGCCCAGATTACTATTTTCACCCTTTTTCTTTCTTTTTTCCTCCATAAGACCCAGCACCAATTTTATCCAGAATAAGCTACGGGAAAGGGAAGGGAAGTGGCAGGAAGAAGATTTTTCTCTTGCTGACAGACAGAAGCAGGTCCAAGCTGGTCTTTTGGAACATTTTGACCCAAAATGATCTCTTGTAAAGCTATGTGTCTGATCCCAGCTAAGGAACACAAATGCATCTCCAGATAAGACCTGGGTGTGCCTCTGAGAAAATACTGGCCCATGACATAGGTTTAGGTTGAAAGTGTATACAACAGCACTGAAAACGCTTGAGAAAATCACAAACGCTTACATACAGCTGCGCTTCCACCGTTGGATCCACAAAGACCAAATCTGGAACTCTGCTCGTACTTACGCCTCTAGTTTGTGCCAAAACCGTCAATCAGTGGGTACCCATGAATCAGCGCTGCAACCGATAAAGTCTGTTTCGTGTGACTGGCTGTTGGCCAGCATGCCACTCTGTCTATCGCCGGAGTCTACTAAGGTCCTCCAAATGAAAAAGAAAGAGCAAACCAAGGTCTGTTTTAGCAGGAATTGTGTGCAACAGCAGGATTTATGGACAAAGAAGAGGGAATACACCCGAGAGATACGTATTTCGAACCATGTCCTCTGTGGTAAGCCCTCTTCTTCCTCAGGGAAGGGTAAAGGAGATTTTAAAAGATGTCAAGAGGATGAAGTTTTGAAGTTTATTTCAATTTACAGAGACATGCAATGACTTTCTGTTGGGTTGGTTACTGATCCGAAATAGTTCTGAGGCAAGATGAATGCCTGTAATCCCTTGGTCCAAATGTTGTTGCAGGCCATTGATCGTTAGCCACATGAGGACAGCTTCACACAGCACCTTAGTCTGAGGATGGTCTTCTGACTTCAGTAGGTGTGGTACACGCCAGCGGGCACAGGATATTAGAAACTGCCCTAGAAAATATCTGTTACAACGCAAATCTCTCAAGTTATTTGGAGTAAAAGGAAACAATGACACAAACGTGAAAGGGCAGATGAATTAATCAAATTATTCTGCTTTCTCTCTCTCTTTGGGCAAAACCCTTCACCACCATTCGGTGTTCCCCCCCTCCAAAATGAGGAAAGTAGTACTTGCCATCTGCTGAGGTGGGTTTTAAGAGAGGTAAGTGAGGAAAGTTCACAAAATGTGCTGAAATACCCAGGCGACAGGGTTAGAAAAGTATCATTAGCTGCAGTCACCTTCTTATTTATTCTGCTCAAAGAACGAGAAGGTCCACATTTTCACAGGGATCTCGATTCGTCTTTCTGTTTGGACAGTCATTGTTAAACAGCAAATCTCATTCGCGTGCCTTCCCTCACTTGGATTCTGTGTTTCTCCTCAATGAGAGTAAAAGACTTGCAAATATATTTGCATCTCGTAACAGCAGCTCGCAACTTCTGCAGCAGCCACTTGCCAGCACCGGGGTGAGGAGGGGAAGCGCAGGCGGGGGATCGCTGCTCCGTGCCCCCGCTGCGCCCGGCAGAGAGAAAGGATTTGCTTTTCTCCCTTTTCCTCCTTCAGGAGGAATCCCGGGGGCGGGATGGGAAAGGAATCCTGGTCACTGCTGGAACTGAGGGGGACGAAGCTCATTCATTCACCACCCTCTGGGCAGGATTAGAGCTCGCCTATTACTTAACCCATTGAGCCATGCACTCTTTCTCTGAATCTGACCCAGCCAGATTCTTTGCTTCCTGGTCCTGGTGTTAACTGGAAGTAATGTGACATCAAAACTACAACTGGGATGCTCTTCTCTACAGCAGGTTCATGCACCCTACCTCCTCTGGCCCCACTATCCCTTGTGTCCCTGCAACGCTCTCCACGTTTGCCCTGCGTAGCCAGGAAATACTCATTGTAATTCACATGGATGATGCTCTGTAAGACGGACCTCAACACATTTAGCGTAACTCTTAATGCAATTTAATCCATCAGTGATATCTAGCGACACTCCTGGCTTAGAGCTCTGCAAATTCAATGAGAATTTCTGAATCTTACTTTCTTAAGAAAATAAGGCTTACATGGCCATGCTGGTTTTGCACATACCAGTGTGTACACATGTGTGCGTGCATGTGTGAACAAGAGATATTATTTCCCCTTTACCCCACCCTTCTTCTGAATTCATTAGCACTTTCAGCTCAATCCACTAGAAGTGCACAATGTTCAAAGCCATCCTGCTTTCTAAGTGTTTCATCAAGAGAGGGAAATGGTAGAAGAGAGAGATCTTTCTGGTGCCCCTGTTGAGAAGATGACTACAGGGTGCATGTACCCACCAAGAGATGCCAGAGGAGCTGCCTGAGAGGGCAAAACACCCCAACCCCAGCATATACTCTGCTCATTGCTTGAGCCCTCCTAGGCACCAGAGGATCCAGCCAGAAGACACAGTGCAATAGAAAATCAATTTTTGTAAATCTCAATGCTAACAGAGCAACTTACTAGCTTTGCTTGCAGCAAGTACCTTTTATGAAAACCTTTTCTGGGGGGAAAAAAAAAGTTGTAAAATCAATTTTTTTGAGGGTGACTGTATCTTCCTACATCTGTTTCAGGACAAACTGGAGCAGTGGTATCACTCTTTTCTGATTCTATTTGTATCATCGCTACACTAATTGATGTTTATTGGCAAGACATCAGATTTCTTCCTATCTTGCTACTTTTCCTTGAATCAAAACTCCAACAAATCATTTTGCTTTAAATAAAATGCAATCACAGGTTAGCAGAATTGATTTGTGGATAAGATTGCTAGACTGGGGGAAAAGGTGTGGAGATATTTTCCTATTAATCAATTTCTTGGACAAAACTTTAAAAAATGAAGCATCTAAATCTCGGAACAACATCTAAGGTCCAGCATAGTTTCTACAGCAGCTGTAAATTAGTTAGATAGACGTAAGTGATAAGGCATTATATAGCTGCCAGAGTAAGTTATGTAAGTGAGCAACTTATAGAAGACTGGAGGACGATGGGATGCGTGCAGAAGAGCAGAATCATGACCACGCCAGATGTTTTAATACTAACAACACCCTGCTTCTCCACTGGACATTTTCTGTTTTGCAGCAGAAAATCCAGCAACAACTTTTTGTATTTGATATTAATAGATGCTATCTTCCTTCCTTTAAAGGTTGCAACACAAAAAGATCTGGTTGAAGGGAGTGTTTTTGTTAGTTGGTATCTGTGCATTGTCCTCTTCCACTGATAGCTGTTAGTTTCGGCTTCACAGGATTATTTAGCTCAGAATCAGTATGTTATCTTTTTAACCACTTATACCAGTATGTGATCTTATCTGAGCTGCCATTTATACTGTCATCAATATCAGCAGTGAACTTGACCCACTGTGTTTATTTTGACTCCCATCCCTTATGGCTTTGAGACATAGATATTTCTACTAACATCTCAAAATCTTTGTACAAGTCTTGGTATTTTTTACAGAGTTGATGACATCAAAGTCACAACCGGGATCTTCAGCATCAAGTATGCATTTTGAGATATGGAGCTGAAAAGTGATGTAAGATGACAGTAAGGATTACATGTTGTGCTGTGTACCAGCCGTCAGATTATTAACCAAATTCAGCTCCAGCAGGAAGTATGGATTGTCAGGAACTCAACTGAATTCAGTGCAATAACTCGAACGGATGCCATTACAACAAACATGAAATCTGGTCCCGTGTCTTTCTGTATTCTACTGTGTTTAAACTTTTATTCAAAACCAATAACGGTGTGCCTCATGATTTTAGTTAAGAGGTTTTTTAACTCCTCCATTCTACTGACAAATTGTTAAATTGGATTTATGCACCAATCTTGAAATGGATCATTCAGTTTAATGGTTGATTTGTCAAGAAAAGTACTGATTAATCTGCCTTCTAGATCAGAAAGGATTTTGATATATTTTCCTTTTACAATTTTAGTTGGAGAAGGTCAGAAACGTGCCAAAATGCATGTTTTGCTTTCTTTCACACATGTTAACAGTTGATAAGGCCTGTTGTAAGGTACAACCTCCTTACTAGAGTAAGGACTTATAATATGTTTTCTTCTCTGTATTTTGGTTTGCTATATGTATTTCATCTGATCATGTAAAATTAACATGGTGTGTTGGGTTTGTGAGGCGGGGCTTTGGTAGCAGGGGAAGGGGTCACATGGGTGGTTGGTCCATCTAAGAAGCTGCTCAGGTTGAGGCCAGGCCACTTATAGAGAATAGATGCACCTCTGCCATAAGGTATTTAAGAAGAGGACAAAGGAGCGGTTGTTGAGACCTGCAGCAGAGGGAGGAGAGGGATGTGAGAGAAACACCTGTGCAGATAATGGGAGTCAGTGAGGAAGGAGGGCGAGGAGGCAGCTGGAGCAGAGAGTCTCCTGCAGCCCGCGGGGAGAGGGCAGGCTGTGCCCCTGCAGCCCATGGAGGATCATGGTGGAGCAGCCCATGAAGGACCACAGCAAGGCAGAGATGGACCTGCAGTCCATGAAGAGCCACGGTGGAGCAGAGGGTCCTGCAGCCAGTGGAGGACCCCACACCAGGGGAGGAGGTGCCTGCTGCCGAAGCAGACCGTGATTCTGTAGGCAGCCCACGCTGGGTTGGTGCGTTCCTTAGGGGCGGCACCACACAGGAAGGGTTCACGTCGGAGGGGTTCATGAGGGACTGTCTGCCACGGTAGGGACCCTGCGCTGGAGCAGGGGAAGCGTGTGAGGAGCCCTCCCTGCCTGAGGAGGAAGGAGCGGCAGAGACAATCTCTGGTGAACTGACTGCACCCCCATTCCCTGTGCCCCTGCGCTGCTGAGGGGGGGGAGGGAGAAACATCAGGAGAGAGGGGACTCAAGCCTGGGAAGGAAGGGGGGGAGAGGGGAAGGGTGTTTATTTGTGTTTTAAGATCTTTTTCATGTCTCCTTATCCTGTTCTGCTTTCATTGCTAACTGATTAAATTGAATTTTTTTTTCCCCAAGCTGAGTCTGTTTCTGCCCATGACCATCACTGGTGAGTGAACCCTCCCTGTCCCTGTCTCGACCCACCAGGTTTCGGTTACGTTTTCTCCTCATCCCAGTGTGCGTGGGGAGTAGCGAGAGAGCGGCCGCATGGTGCTTTGTTACTAGCTGGGCTCAAACCACGACACAAGGTTATATGCTACCGTGGACAGCAAAATGGGCAGGGATGCTCATTTAACTTAGAGGGCCTCAGGAGGCAGGGCGCACTGTTGAAGCAGCTCAGGTGATTGCCCCAACAACGGCTCTGACCCATAGGACAGACACGGCTGCTCCTTCTGCCTATGGGGCCGGGGGGCTGGGAACGCGAGTCAATGGGAACATTGTCTTTGACGTTGGTGACTCAGTATTTCATCTTGATGGGATACTTGTATTTCTGTGTTTCCAGAACTGAATAAGAGAAAATAAATCAAAATGAAATTTGATTTTTTTTTAATATAAAATATAATAAGGTATCAAGGCACTCAAACCGTTTGACAGTATCGCTTTAAGACAGCAAAAGCCTAGCTAGCCTTCAAGTCCTATTAAGTTGTTTCAAGCTGATCAAGAGCTCTTTTCATTACACAGCAAAACTCCTTTCTGAAACTTCTGCAGAAATTTTTACTGCCTTTTTCTGTCACCTTTTAATCATTTGTATGTCTTGTCTCCCTTTTCTGACCACCTCTTAGCTGATTACTTCGACTTGACTTGGTCAGATTCACCCTACAGTGTGATACTGCAACAACCTAGGCAGGCATATAATTTGATGCGCTGGAGTCACTCCATTGACATTCTCAGAGCTAATGGGAATAAATTGGGTTCAGGCAAAAGCTTTACATGATCCAGATCCAAAATACCCCCAAGTGTAATCAATGCCTCTGTGAGTGTTTGATCCTTTTATTTCAAGATGGGTAATCCTACAGCTTGTTTGTGACTATGTTTTATCTGTTTTGAATTGTGCTCTTATTGTTCAGTTATCATAAGTAAGTTACCATTGTCTCCTAATCATCTTGAATTACCACATTCTCTTTCACCTCCCATCCCTAAGACCTTGGAAAAGGATTGGGGGGGGAGGGGAGGGAATGAAGGGAAAGATGATTGTGTGTCTGACCATCTAGTCACAAAAAATTTCCCTAAAGTCTAGTTTGATTTCCATAATACTGAGGCTGCATTGTTTTGAATTTTTAATTATTTATTACAGTCATCAGAGTGTGGCAATGTGACTGACCTATTGCTTTTTAATTATTTTGGTTGCTTTTGATACTATTAACCATGACATTTTGCTGATCCAGCTACATTCTTCTTTCAGTTTTGGCCCTGAGATCATTCAATGTCTATGTCCATCTCTGTCAACAGAAAGTCAGGTTCTTCTTAAAAGATCACTTTCATCTGATGGTATCGGTTGGAAAAGATGGTTTAGTCCTCACTGCCCACTGGTAGATAAGAATTCGGGTTAGATTTTTGTCTTTCTCCTGGTACTGTGTAGATTCTTGGCTCCAATAAAACAGTAACATCCCACGGTTTTTTAAATCTTGCTTCAACATGAGAAGGAACATGTAATAATTTCAATAAAGGGATGTCAGCAAGACAAGCTTTTATTAGCAGTCCCATGCTTATTACAAAAGCTCGTTATCTTTTCTCCATTTACTGACTGGAGGAGGAGAGTTTTGAAAGGAGGCAGTTTCCCCAGTTATTCCTGGAAACCCCTGAGAGCTCAGTGTCCACCACTCCCTGTTGTCCTTCGTGATCTGATGCGTGAGTTGCACTCTTGTTTTGCCTCTTTCCAAGATTGTTATTAGCCCTGACTGTAAATACCTGTAAAATTCCATACCCTTTACACAGGATTTTATCAACCAAGTGGAAAAAAAGATGAGAGCTGGAAGGAACTGGGCTGTGCTGGTGAGGTAGAACAAACTGTTAAAAATGACTCCCATTTCCATAGCCAGCCACTGAAAATGAAAGCCAGAACAGGATGCTTCCCTCCGGGACTGTGTGGCTGAGATGGAGCTCCTCCTCTCTGGTTCACACAGAAGCACCACCTGGTCACAGAACCTCGACTACGTTTCAATCAGCTGTTGCTATGTGTTCCTTTAAAACTTGTCCTTCCAGTTTGCATGGCTATCTTAGAAAAGAAGCTCTGAAGGAAAGATTTGAAAGAGGAAACGGAGAAGGCCTTAGGGATCAATATAGGGACCCTGACAAAACAGTTCTCCACAAAGCTTTTGGGATGGGACTTATCTAACAAAAAAGCAATGCTTCTCCTCAAGTAACAGTAGATAAGAGGAATCATGCCCTACAAGTGCGTATTTTTCTGCCAGGAGAAGCAGACAATGAAAACTAGCTTAGAGTAGAATGCATACCTTGAAGAGATTGATGGGGGAGATGACACGAAGTGTCGATGCCAACTCTTGACGCATGTCTCAAAGAAGCAATATGTGGGGCAGAAAACAGTTCTTGGGGGGAAAGAAACATTCCCTGATTGCTTCTTCCTGTTCCTGGGCAGGACACCGTTAGCCATTGAAACGGTCAAATACACCCTGGTACAGCGAGGTTGATGCCGTGCAACGAGTATACCCGCTCTGCGCTGTCCTGCTCCACTGGGCTCTGAACTTGTCTGGCAGAGTGAATGAGGATTCAGCCTTTGCCCATGTTCTGCAAACTGTTGTTTAATATCTTTTAAAATCATTTTTAAAGTAATGTTCAAAACACTGGTTTTTAATTTGGTGGAACCTTCTGATTTATTCTTTTTTGAAGCGAACCTATTTAGCCCTAAAAATACTTATTTTAAAGGCAAGCAGCTGAACAATTTTCCAGAACCGCCTCAATATCTACCTTCCCTTGCAGGTGCCGCCTGAAACCTTTCTGAACTGTGTACTCATATCATTATAAAGCACTGGCAGGACATAAAAAAACTTCTCAGACATAAAATGCTGCTATGCTGGTTTATGCATTGACAATATTAATGATTGTGTCATGTTTAAATCCTGATTTCTTGAAGAAAACTGATGCCCCAAGCTGATTTTCTGTGGAGCTTCTGACAGCGGGGAAAACACTGAATGCAGACTTTGAATTTTCCTTCTCCTAAATGTTCTTCCACGTCTTATTCCCACTACATTTCAGAACACCAAATGTTTTTTCCCCCTTTTGTGGTAAGTATGAATACTATTTCAATGCGCTTTTTTGCAGGGGAAGAAAGGGAAAACTTTCAACTCGGCCCCGTCACCCCTTCCAGCTCCATGTGTCTGCTGTTCTACTGGAGAAAGCACGTTAAAATGATCCCTCGAACTCAACAACTGTGGAAGGAAGGCAAGACAGGAATGATGTCTGACATGGTTAGAGCAGTGATGTCATTATTTACCGGTGAGGCTATGGATGAATCCTTATGAAGTGCGTGTTTTGAGCCATTTTCCATTTGTATATGGCAATTGATGATAAAACATCAGCACCAGTGATTACTGCAATCTTTACTTGCAATGCCATCTCCACACTATAGAATATCATCATTGTTCAATATGAATTAAAAGTTGATGAGCAGTCAAATGTAGAAAACAGGAATGCACTATATCCCACTTAGCCAAAAAGCTCAAAATATCAAAATTTGCCTTATAAACGATGCACGTTCCTGATCTAACTGGATCAAGTCTTGGGCTGCTCCAAATGAAAAGCTATCATGTGATTCACCACTGAACTCCAACCTGTTGCATTGGTTTTATCCCCAGTCCCTGCACAGAATCACATGGACCTCAGTACATGGACAGATGATGTTGCATAGTCCCAAGCACTTATTTTGTCTTTTATCCTTCTGTCTAATATAAAAATATATTGAATACGTCAATCTTTCACAAAGAAATTGGTGACACTTTTTTTTTTGCCTTTGTTGGTTTATAGTAAAAGCACCCGGTCTAAAGCAGGAAAATGCCTATGGAAATCATGATCTATAGAACGTAATTTCCTGACAGCCTAGTGTTGTACAACACTTATCAGATATCCATACACCGAAAAAAAAAAGAGAAGGGAGGAACAGAAAACAAAAGGGAGCACTGTTAATGAAAACACCAAGGCAGTGAAGCACAGAAGGGAAGAAATTGCAGGAAACTGCTCTGTGCTGTGCTATCATTACCAGCTCTAAAACAGTTTGCCCATCTGAGGCTCACAAAAAATTTGTAGCACTTGACCCACATAGTTCTCTCAACAAATCTGTGTGAGCTTATGTAGCATTTTTCTAAATCTGTTTTAAAGGAGAGGTATTTATAAATCTTATTATATCTACTTCCAGAAGGTTAGGGCAGCACACAAATTCTCAGATTGTTAGTGACGAGTCCTTTTTATTACCAAGATTTCCAAACTATGAAAAGATATGACTGAATGCTACAAGCACGCTATAGTCTTGCCAGATTTGTATAATGAACCTCCTACTGTTGGACCGTCCTCTTCTAAAGTTGCTTTCTGCAGTAGTTCTTTTCAATTGTGAACACACACATTCCCTCTGAAACAATTCAATGTGAATCTGTTCACAAGAGCCAAATGTTAGCTATTAATACTGAGGAGGAAAGGAAAAGCTACTGAAGATACTACTGCTAAGTTCCTTGCAGGTCTTTTGGTTTACAGGAATTCATAGAAGATGCAAATTCACAACTATTCTAGATCTGTGTGAAATACAAATGTTTTATTAAATTACAGGGGGAAAACGCAGTCCAAATCAAGCCCATGGGAATTTTTCCATTGGTTGCACTGTGCCAGGACTTCAAATGGGTATTTAACCTGGCGAAGAAATGAGTAGAGACGATTGCAGGATTTCCTCCCGTTTGAACGTTCTCATTAGATGAGGCCTCGGTGACCTCTGGGTTGATGGGTTGTTCCAATGTTTAATTGCTTTGACCTTCGGGGAGTTTCTTTTCATGTCCAACATAACCTTAGGTTTTTTTAGTTTAATGTGACAAATTACTTCATAAAAACAGCCCTGGATATTTTCATTAATTCTGGACAAATTGTGTTACACATAAAAGATGTCTTTTTCACAGATGCTGTAACCATGCCAAATAGTCTCGTAATTGTTCCTTTTTAGCTACGTTGGTATATGTCGGTACATATTTAGAGTAATTGGTGTGCTTTATGAGAGTATATAAGTCATGGTGTAATTCTAAGAAGGATATGATCACAAAAATACACAATTTTGAGCATCTACTCAGTAAACTAAGCCTTCCCAAGGGCCACATTTTCTGAAAATGAATGACTTATTTTCTTCTGAGAAGGGAGAACAGTGCCTCTGCATTAGCACTGCAATGCTGGCAGAGCTGCAGAAGGAGCCATGGTGGTGATGCAAAAAGGTTCTGGCTGGCTCAAAACCAGCCCTACCCAACTGGGAGCTGTGTCTTCCACATGTCTGAGAGCCTGCAGAGAGGTCCAGCTGCTCCAGAGTGCTGGACGTGCTGCCATCGGCTGCTTTCCACACAAGTCCGGTATCAACATCCCTTGTCACTCCAGGCCAAATCATGTAAAGAAAAGCATTTCAGAGTCGAAGTGCACAAACTTGTGGATGGTTTCCTCTAAACAAAGAGCACGGAGTTGCACTTACAGTTGCCCGGTACCACATAGCACGCCTCCATCACCGCCTCCGCCAGGCTGACAGCCCTGCGAAGGGAGAAGGACCTGATCCCTTACAGTAAATCCCATATAGCCAAATTTCCGCCTGCCGCAGACTAGCCTCTTCATTGACACAGTGTGCCTATGCCAGCCTGTATGTATGGAAATGAGATGGTTAGCTGTGTGGTTTACACATGCGGATCCCTATTTGCAAATGTCACCTGTGAAAGACAGAGGCCACTCCAGAAAGTACAAAGCTCGGGATTGTTTAGGCAGAATGGAAAATGACACCCCGCCATTTACAATGGGATTTTTATTATCGATGTCACAGATATGATACTTGCTACTGACATGCTTGAATTAGAAGAGACAAAGTAAACTGTTAGAAAGAGGCCATTGAACCAAATACAAGTGTAACCCGCATGCTTATATTGCAGCATTCGATTTCCTCTTAAGTCTCAGAAAGAGGGGGGAGACAGCAAAGCGGAGACCTGTGTTTCTGCTTAAATCTCTTGTGTCTAAACAGGAGGGTAAGGCCTCTCCAAAAAGCAGACAAAGAGCCACAAGCAGCGAGAGCTTTCATTATGGGAGAGGAGCTTTGCAATTCCCACTGGCTTCCATCCCAGTGCAGATCTCTGCAAAGCTGCAAGTGGGGAAGAAGTCAAAAATACAGGAGTTGGAAACATCCCTGAGAACTGAGCAGCTGATGACATGTCAGGGTCAAAATCTATGTTTGCTATGTCCTAAGCATACCACTCTTGATATAGGTTTCGGATCTCCAGATTCGTAAGCCAAGGAAATGGTCATCTCATGCCTCAGAGCCTGAAAGTGGCCGTAAGAACCTGTAGGCTTGCTTTCTTTGGAGAGGTTTGGATGGGAGCCAGGCTGAGAAACTGGGCAATCCAGGCGGTACTCACATGCCCATTCATTTTTAGGATGTTTTGGAAAGACAAAGTAACTGGTGCTGTATGGTGAAAATGGGAGGAAAAGGAAGATTCTGAACATGTGGAAAGAGGAGAAGTGTCACTGGTCACTCTAAGCTTTGGAGCAACTGCGTATAATAGCAGCAATGTTGAGGGTGAGTGGGTTTTACCCCTACAGCAGTTTTTCTTTTAAGGAAATAAAAGTATTTTAAAAGCATTTCTAGTATTGATTGCAGAAGACTGCGTTTGTGTGAAGTGCTTCATTCTCCAAGAAGTTTGGCCACTGAGGGCTTTTGGGATCATAGCTCAAAGGATTAAATCTACGACAGACAGACACAGAAATATTACAAGATGTCTTGGGAGGCCAAAAATCTGGTCTCTCCTTCTGAAAAGCTGTGTACAAATGAAAGAATGCAGCTGAGTTATCTGTACTAAAACCTCAGTGTCCCATCCCACTCAAAAAGCCTCTCTAAACCCTGTGCTGTCAGGAATAGGAAAGAACAGAAAAATAAGCCACTGTGTGATTCAAATATTCCTAAGTGGTCACTGAAACACCCTCCACTTGGCCACAAGACCTCATTCTTCAACTCTGCTGCACCATGAAACACATGAGGTCATTTTTATCACAAGTTTTATGAATAGAGACTGGAATTTTCTACAAGGTCTTCTTTTCTTATTTCCCATTTCTCCCCCCTTTAAAAACAACGCCCGGTCTGCCAGTACAAGAGGGTTCACTGTCTGGGAGTTTCCTACCCATGATACCTATAGCCTTAGAGGGGACCTGGTGGCCCCGCCGGGTCCGCAGAGCGGTTTGCCACCTTACCTGCAAGCAACCTGATCTCCTCCCCCTGCCACCATGCCTGGTGTCATCTAGGAACAGTAGGAGATTTAGAAATGTCAGGAATAATAGATGCCATTTTCCCCTAAAGCCAAAGTTTTGTGTTAAGGAGGAGAAGTGCAGGTATACCGTTGCAGGTATTTATAGCAATTAGATGATGCCTGTAAGAACATGAGCTCATCAGGAGAAGCGGTGACTGAAAGACGTGCCAGCAGCTACTTGATGAACTGGTGCTCACTTGGCAAAATCTGTACTCTCAACATTTTTAAACAAAAACCAGCTCCTTTTGGTTGAGAACTTTATCATTCATTCTAGAAGGGGCACAACGCAGGACTCTGATCCAGGCATCTTCTAACGCTTGGTATCTGAAACCTGGAGCTACCATTTTCTATTTTTTTGAGCCTGAATTTGGGAATTTCATCACTTCTCTAAGTAGAAAAGGAACCGATGCACCCCTGATCAACTACTTTTGCTGCTTTGCCTTTTGCAGATTTATGCAGTATAAGACAAACACAGTATAAACTAGTAGTCCACTACTAATGAATGATTGCATGAATTACTGACCAGCTTATTAACAGCACCCAGTCACGCCGAGTAGAGACCTCTGTGTCCAACCACTTCTCACACTTTGGCAAGGAAGAAGGGTGACTCTTTTAGGTCAATAGGGGCACTCTGGCTAGTCACCTCAGTCAATAGTAAACCACAAAACCTATTCCTTGAAATCAATTACATTTCCACTAAAACATTACGAACGAAAAAAATCCTTTAGATTGCAAATTCTTTGAGTTGACTCTACATTTTTAAATAAATAAACCAATTCTTAATTATTCAAATTACATACATTTACTAAAATTTAGATTTTGCTGACAATACCTCATTGGAACACCCTAGTCTGAAATAAATAGAAAATAGAAGCTCGAGGCTCAATCCTGAAATCCTTTGTGACATGGGTGGCAGTGGAGGGTTAGGGCTACTTTTCAGAATGCAAACAGCACTTGCTATTCTGAGTTTCACTCTTCCAGTAACTCCCTGAATTGGAGTCCTGCTGGAGCAAGAAGGAAGCCTTACCTAGGGAGCATGCCCCAGCTGGGCTACATTTTGCAAGTTTTGCATACCATTATGAGGATCTAAATCGAGCCCTCCTGCAGAAGCACAGAATAGGGAACTCCAGCACAGCAAAAAAACCACATTTAGATTCACCCAGATTTATATCCTTTGATCACAAGCTGCCCCTTGTGCTTTTGAGAATCTCGTGTAAATATCTGCAAAGTTACTCCTTCATCTGTTTTCATATTCCTTTGCAGAGCAGCCTTTGCCATATCATCTACAAGAAGTGTCGTTTCTTGGGCTGCTGAAATCATGGCTCGTACTGCTGAATATTGGTATCTCGTTATCCTTGTTCTTGTTAGGGATGTATCTGCCCCTTGTTTCAGAGGCTATGACAATATTTTATCCCTTCTTTATGCAATACCTATAAAAATGGGGTCCTGCTGCATAACTGGTCTCCCATTTGCCATGATAATGAAAAGTATTATTTTTATTGCCACTAGGTTTTACTCAGCAACATCTTTCAAAGGACACCGCCAAGGTTGGCCCAAAGTTTAAAGCTCACAGAAGCAGACTTTTACAAAACATATGTCTGAATAGAAACGTTGCCATTGATTTTTTTAATTACAAGTGAAAACAATCGTATTTGATGAAATAACCATTCCTCTGAACTTTCCGCCCTAAACGTGAACACCTAAAAGTGAAAGCGACTCAAACGCAGGCAAACCTGACTTCATCGATTTCTATTGTCCACGGTGAGAAAACACAACCAGTAAACAAAGCAGAAAGAGTGACAAGTAAATTGGATTTTTAAAAATTCTTTCACTTTTAATAAGGTTAGGGTGGGATTTGTAACACGGGTAAAGGCATTTGTTTGTTTGCAACGCAGGAGCTGTAAGGTGACAGTGTCCCTTTAAATACCTTCCCATTGTAATTTATTTGCTCGAGCAATGACAGCAGTGAAGTTCACACTGGAAACACTGACAACTCCCAAAGAAGTTAAATTTGCCGCGAGCTTCACATTCTTGTTCGGAGAGACCTTTTTCTTTCAGGTAACACCGAAGCAAGTCTATTCCCCCACCCATTTCTCCCTTTGCAGGCAATGGGGTCGCCCAGGCACCCACTGTGCATCCCAAAGGGGTGCACGCCCTTGGGCACACCCTCACTCTTCCACTGAGGAAGGAAAATGGAGATTCAGGCGGCTCAGCCGGGGCTGGCCATGATGCCCTTCTTTCAGCATTGCAGGCTTTCCCACCCAAAGGTGAAAGCCCAGAGGCTTTGGTGACACAGTCCCCACGGGCCACCAGGGTCACAGTTGCTGGTGGGGAAATAGATTTTCTCTCTTCCTACAAGCCAAGGAAAACCATGCCCGGCTGTCAGTCTCGATGGGAATTTGGCCCTCATTTTGCTCAGATCCAGCTTCTTTGGAAATCCGCCCGAGTTTTGCCAAAGAGGAGCCCGAACCAAGAAGGAGTGAGGGTGTCAGGATCTGGCATGCTGTGGTGAGGCACATCAACCGTTTAAGCTGATCAAAACTGCCACGGTGGCATACAAATTGCTGTACCAAACCAAAAGTCTGAATCCTGTGCAAATTGTTTGTATTGTTCGGGGCTTTTGTCATACTTCGCATATTATCACATTAAATGATGTTTCTGTAAAAATGTGAGGCTTTTAAATGCCAGAGTTTTCCATGTCATAAATGCCTGAATAAAGCAACAGCAAAAATCTGTAAACAGAGGAAAGCAACTGCCTTTGCTTCCATTCATCAGCATGTCTGGATAAAAATCACCTTTCCTGTTTAATGTTTGCCCTCCATATTTTCAAGTGTAAAAATTTGAGAAAAAAAAAATGCCGTGTAGCAGCTGGCCCATTTAGGGAGGTGATACATATTATTCAAATGATTACACAAATGGCTAAAGGTGATGCATTACTCCCTATTTTCATTTGTGCAGCATAGCTTTGGCATGGTGATGAACTATGTCAACTAGGAACCTTGGCTGCCTTCTATTGGAGAAAGCCCCTCAAAGATCTTTGATGTGACAACAAAACTGGGAAATATTACTGACTCACAGCCTTTAAGCAATCAAGAAGTGATCAAAGCAGTGACTCAAGAATTCAAGGGAAAAATTACATGCTCAGGGAAATGAGGAAGGCTTATTACCAACTAATATTCAATAGAACAGGCAACTGAAAATCTAATTTTGTGAAATATGCTTTTAATTGGTATTCACTGACTTATTGTATATTACTTATGTAAAAAGCAGCTTTTAATTCCAAAAAAAATGAATGGCTCAAAATTCCAGTCATGAAAGTGTGTGGTGGAAACGCTTTGTCCCATTTCAGCTCTGTTCAACTCCTACTTAAAATGCAGGGCAGAGAGAAAGCCAGAGGTCTTCAGGGTTCACCTCCGTAACCTCAGCCTGTGAGCCGTCAGCCTTGCACAGCTTTGTCCTCTACTGGAAGGTGAACGGCTGGTGAGGACATCTGGGCATCATTCAGTGCAGTGCCCATACCTGCAAATTAGGCAGGGACAAAGCCTGAGAGCTGCTGGGCAGCTCTCTGCGGTGTTTGCCATTGGCATGACCATGCCCCAGGCCACCTGCCCGTTCTGCAGGTAGCAGCACACTCTCCACCCAGTGCCTGGGAGCAGCCTGGGATGTGAAGGCAAGACAGCTGAAGGCACATTTGGTTTGGGAGAGAAGAGAGTGCAGCTCTCAAACCACCCTGTGCCACCTGCCCCGGCCCATCACACTCAGTACTGGGTTTGGCTTGGGGTTTGCTGCTGAAGGTATGCCTGCTTTCTGGGAAGTATTGGATCCCTACAGTGTGGCCATTCATGTAAGATGGTGTGTGAAACTCAAAGGGAAAGCTATGTCCTCAAACACAGAACTGCACCTGAGGAAGATCCAGTCAACTGTCCAAAACCAGTGGGACTTGGGCATCCAAACACTCCAGGGAGGTTCCTACAACACATGCTAATGTGTAGTTATTTTGCTGTGCTCTCTTTCATTCTAATCAGGTCTAATCATCACATTTCCCAGTTTCCCATCGTGACTGTGTCCTCACTGGGGTCGGGACAGGCCATGGGTGCTCACCATCACCCAAGAGTGCAGATATGCAGGAGGCACTAGAGCTGGTCACCCAGCCTGAAGACCAACGGCAAGCAGATATGTTATGGAGCTCCGCGCAGCTGCGGCCACTGAGTGCTCGTGAGACAAGGTCACACTCCAGTGAGAAAGTTTCCTTCGCAGGCAGATTAGAGATGAGATGGAGGGAATTCGTTTCACCCAATACACATCAGCATATTTTTGCCATTGTTGAAAATACCTGTTTATTTGCCTGGTAAACCATTGGCTCATACTAGTTACATATAATTTTCGTGCACCTTAATGAGAAGACTAACAACTAACTGATTTTCTAGCTGTCCGTTGATTGCTTGTCAGGCATCACTGTGTATAAAATACCCTGTATATGCCAAATGTTCAGGTAAAAATTGAAGCTGCTTGTCTTGATGTTACTCTCTATTCCCACTGGTCTCTATTTTTTAAAAGATCTCAAATGCTGCAAAAAGAGAATTGTACATTTTTAGTGAATGCTGAGAGGATGATCCATGCTGACAGGTATTCGCTCACTATCTGCCACAGGTAGCCCAGCATTAAGGTATAAAGCTTCAGGGCACTGAAAGGATTTGATCTAATCTTATATTATAAGAAGCATCCAACATGGTACATTCTCTTTTCCAACACAGACACTTATGTACAGCCTAAGGGCCCGATCCTGCTCCTCTTGAAATCAGTTGGAGCTTTTGCCTTTGCTTCAGCAGCAGTGGGAGAGGGAGCAACCTTAGTAAGGGCATTAACGATGGCTGGTCCTTTGGCCTTTCCGTCCAAATCATTCTTTAACAGGAGAAAGCAGACAACAGTGCTGGAAACGCTACCTGCGTGATTAGACCAACCTGCCTTCCAGATCTTTTCTGCCAGTTTGTTTCTGTTGCTGTTCCTTGCCGGAAATCTGGAGGTGGGTGCGTTGACTGGCAATCCGGATTAAGGAAAGGAGAGGCTATTTCAGCAGAGAGAGTTGTATGAACATCAAAAGATTCGGGTTTCTTCTATGAGTCATAAAAACAAACGCATTAACTACACTAGAAGGACATCAATGCAGCACAAAAATACTCTCAATAACTAGATGCTTCTTGTGAGCAGCTGATGAATTGCGCTTATTGAAACAAAGCCTGAATGTAGAAGCCAGTGATTAAGACTTAAGAATACCTTTCATTTTCTTTTCCGTCTTATTAGCCAGTAAAATGCATTTATTGTATTCTGTCATCGCCATTCATTGTAGCACATCAGATTTTAAACTGAGAAGATATGTTACAGATCCTGTGCGTGTCTGCAGAAACTGAGAAACATGAGGACTTAGCTGAATGCATGTTTTCTCTGTCTGATCTTTTCTAATGTAAACACTGGAGCACTCGGATGACAAACCTTGGGACTGATCTTGCAATGTTCATATCTGCAATCCTTTCTCTTACAAATAGCACCAATCCTTAGAAACTGGCTTCTGGCTGCTTGCAGGAAGCACTCATCTCTTTTCCCATCAGCTTTAACTACAGGACTGGGGTCAAAAATATGGAAACAAAAAGAAAATATTGACAAATATTAAGGACTGCCACAAACGTTTTTAATAGCTTCAAATAGAGAGACTGAAATTAGTTGTATAAACTTGCAGAAAACAATCCAAAAAGGTCTGTTTTCATATCACATTATCCATTCCTGATTGGCTGCAAGCAGCAGAGCCTGATCCTGCTAGGCCTTATTCATGTGGGTAATCCTTTTGACCCTAGTCATAAATACATTATTCTAGCTCAAGATAATCTCCAAGTATTAATCCGAACTGATGCCTGTGCTGTTGAACACAAACTTACATTTTCTGTTTCTTGAATCTCAGAGCTGTAATAGTGAGCAGGCTGTCTTGACATAATATTTTGCCTTGAAAAGTTACCCAAGCATGTCCCACCAGATCTGACTTTAAAAAAGAAAAAATCCGGGTGGATCAATTTGGAAAGAAACTTTGGATTTGTTGTAGTTCTCTTTCCATGAGCTTTTTTCCCAAAGGCAGACATTCATACACATATAATTCCCTCTTCTTGTCACTGGGCTTCTGGGTCAGTGAGCATTCCTTTGCTGTAGTGTTTTTCAGATGAAACTCCAAGAGAAACACTGTCCTCAATGATGGGTCGGATACAGAAGAGGAGAATGGGCAAATATTCTAAGATTGGCCTGGATTCTTGCCAGGAGCAGAAGAAAAGAGCCTTTGTGTTTGGACATCTGAAGGCCAGGCATAAACATGTTAGCCGATATTTAACACCCAAAGCCAGAGCCAAAACCGTTAGACACCCTGAATAATCCTCACTAGGCCTCCTTTGGGTTTCAACTGCCCATTACAATGGGGCAGCCTCCTCCAATTACCAAATGTGTTTCTTCTAAAAACATCCTTACAGGAACTCCCAAAATAGCAGCGATTAAAAGCAAACAGCCTGTAATTCATTGACATACGCAAACCTTTTAATGTTTTGCTGGAGACAAGTTGCAACTTTTTGTACCTACAAGACTATTTATGCATTTTTAATAATTACCCTTGTATATTATGTGATACAATTCCTTTAGGCATTTTGTTAAGAGAAGCAACAGAATTCACATTCAAAAGAAACTGTTAGTTTTGCTGCAAGAAGCGCAGCTAATTTATGTAGTGAATTTTTTATACATTTTTCCCCTGATTTCTCTTCCCTGCTGTCCTCTTCCCCCTTTCTTCTTCACTACATTAAGAAATTCTGATGTGCCTGCAGCAACATCCACTGGTGGGGAGTGTCTGCAGTGATGCCAGCCCCGGCTTCCCAGTGGTGGAAGCCAGTAATGTGTCTGCTTCAGCAGTACGCGCTCCCTTAGGAGCCCCGTCGGGAATCGCCTTACCCTAGGGTCCTCTCTAATCACATACCTTCTGAGAGCTGGCAGGTTCCCTTGTCGCCTGATAGACAGTAATCTCGATCCCATCAGTTCTGCACAGAAAACAGCACAAGGAAATCTTCCCTGCAGATCAAGAGTAAAGACGCTTTCACAACCAACACGGTCCTGCGAGCTCTGATCTGTATTCAAGCTCAGATTCCCAGATTGCTTGCATTTTGGCTAACGCCTCAGCTCTAGATTAGGATGAGCTGATCAAAGCGCCAAGCGGGGAAACTCAGGCACAGGGCTGGGCACGGCATGCCCGCAGTTCCCACCTCCAGCACAGGCACCCTCGGTTCAGGAAAGTAGAGCCTGAACTAGCAGCACAACTCATCGAAGCAATGCAGGCTGTAGCAACAGGCAGTGCTTGACCTGCCTCAAGGGTAAAAAGTAAAGAGCTAGTTTCTTCCTCATCATTCACCAAAGCACCAGATCCCCAGCTGTGTAGCCACGTCGATTTCAGCCATTTCTACCTGCCAAAAATCTGCTCCTCCCTCCCTTTTTGTAAAAACAACCAAAGAAAGCCCAGCCAAATATTTCAGTGTTACAGCTGTTTGACAATATATTTGAGGAGGAATTTTCAAGTCAGCCACTGCAGGTACTAGACTTAAGGAAAATGCAAAGAAAACCTATGGCTTATCACGTGCAGGTCACAGTTCTTGCTCAGCAGCGTTTCCCCTTGGCTTCAGAAGGCAGTTTGTCAAATCAAGGCCTTCATCTTCCCATTTTAAATTAGCAGTAGATAATTAGGAACTGCTCGCAATTAAATATTGATGTTAAAAAATAAATAAATACCGGCACTTCCCTGTTTAGACAGTAAGGAAGAGGCTTTGCATTGAAAAACATAGGACACATGAGAATGTGAATGTAAAAAGCTCACAACAAAGAAGGATAAACTCTTCTTTGTGTGCTTACTGATTCATTTATTTCTCTGTAACTGAGAACCTACACAAATAAACGGGATAAAAAGCCAACATATACCTTGATACCAGATATAATCTGCCAGTTCTTCAACCAAACCTACTGGAAGGCAAAGGGAAGGGTCAAGATTTACACAACAAGCACACCGAGTCAGCTCTTGTCTCAACAAAACTGCTTCTCAGCTCATACAGCTGCAGTAGGACAAGTCTAGCGCTAACAAAACCACTTGCCGGCATCTAGCAGTATTTCAGCTCAGCTCTTTGCTCAGCCCCAGGCTTCACCTGACATTGTGATTCACTGTGGGTGAATCCTTTTATGGCTACACCGGCAGCAATATCAAGCCCTGCATCACTGAAATTCCTGGGCATCCTGCAGTGCGTGGGGTGGATCTCTGGCTGCACTGCACACCCGCTGCCAGCGGCATGCATGAGGTAGTTTCAGTGTCTGGAGAAAAAAACAACTGAGCAAGAAGAACTTAAACCTTTCTCCAGGGCACGTGGCAGGACTCGAACTCAGCAGGGCCATCACTCAGTCTGGTGTCAGACTCCCCGAGCCGGTGCCACAAGGGATGCTAACGTACACATGTATGTGCCCACAGCCTGCTTGCAGCCCTGGCAGTGGTAGGGCTACCAGGTGGCTGGAAATCCTTGGCAAATGTAGAAAATCCCCGAATTCCTCTTTAAGAAGTTTTCTAGGTAGGGGAAAAGAACCAACCACAGAGTAACCATCTTTATGTGGCCTTACGTCCTTTGGGAGAGTCCTCTCCTGGAGTTAGGTATTTCCTCTCAGATTTCCTAGCTCCAAAAAGTGTCAAAGACCTTCCCAGCCAGGTTTGTGGGTGCTCTAGTTCGGTCTCACAGGAGGGAGGTGGGAGACCCTCATTCCACCCTTCTTGAGCGCATAAAGCTACTAGATTGAAAAGAGAATTATTTTTCCCTGACCTCATCTCAGTCCCTTAGAAAAGCTCATTTCCTGTGACTTTACTTGTCGGAGTAGGGGAATGGAAATGCAGCATTGTTTCAGTGCATTGCAGCCACTCTCTGCTGGTAGAAAAGTTATTTTGAAGAGAAAAAAGACTTCAGGGTAAGTAACATTTACCAAAATAATAGCAGCAATTCATATAACAGTAAAAATTCAGAGCAAAAGGGCAAGATCATACCTGTTTCTGTGTCTGACACTTTGGGGAACATTCACCAACAAGAGAAACTGTGGAGCAGAATCACTGAACTACCGTCACTTTCATTCATTTTATGGGCCAAAATCATCGTCTCAAACCCTTCTGAAGCACCCAGATGCTCAGGGTACTTCGCAGTGCTGTCATCCTACTCCAGGTGGATTTTCTCCCACCGGGGAGAAGCCAGCGAGGGCTGCCTCAGCCAGCGACGCTGGCTTTATCCCGGTGAGCTTGATGAGTGGGTTTTGGTTAATGGATCAGACTTGCTTATGGCACCAACCCAACCCACCCAAGTGTCACATTGCTCCAGAAGTCCTTAAAGCTCGGTCACACAGCAGCTTAATGGCACAGTGGACATTTATTTGGGTTGGCAACTTTCCTGCACGATTCAAGAGATATAAGGAGGTAATTATTCATGGGTTTGTCTGTGTGACAAAACTGTTTAGAAGGGATTGCAGTGCGGCAAACATGAGCGAGGGAGGAGTGCTCTCCTTTATTTCCCCAACAAAGTGGAGCCGCTACCCAGCAATGTTGTAAGTCTCTGTATTTCTCATTAACCTTAGCATTCCCTTTCTTGCCCCCCGAAAAGCACAATGATGTAGACTGGCACTATCGCTCCTGCCCTAATACCTCACTACAGCTTATTATCTTTTCTTTTGACCCTCTCTCTTGAGCCAAAATTAAGCCTCTGGTAGGCTTCATGCAAACCCCTCTGTGAGAAAAGCAGGGCTGTTGAGGACACAGGCAGGAGAGTTATCAAATAAACTTTCCATTTTATTTACAGTTCAGGAGCCTTGCAGAATGACACACACTTATGGTTTGGGATCACTAGCAATTATTGTAAAGGTGAAAGCAGATACTGCAAATTTAACAAGGCTTTTGTATGAACTAATTGCATTAGAATACATTAGTAAGGGTGCACATTGTAGGTTTTATGTTTCATTGGAAAGGTCATCCTAGATTCTGGTTGAATAGTGAAAGAGAGGAAACCATATTAGCAGTGTATCCAGCAAGTGTCTCTAGGATGAATTTCCTTCAGGTCATTTGCATTATTTGATTGCAGCTGAATAGTTCTCCCTCTGCTAAGCAAGTAGGGGAAGACCTACGGTGACAATAGGGGAAGTTCAAAGTCTTTGAGCCTTATTAGAAGGCTCATTTTCTGCACTCATTTTCATGCACTCGTTTCCCAGAACTAGGCTAGCAGCTGTATAATCAGGACAGCGAGTTGACATGCCTCCTGTAAAATACGAATCTCTCAGGGAAAGTTACTGTTAGTTTTCAGGAGGCAAGAGGGTTCATCCTTCTTCAGAGATGTGAGACCCCATTGTGCCACGGTAGAAAGTCTCGCTTGCTGCTCTTTCTGCCTGACGCCTGAACCAGGGCATGCCAGCAGGTCATGTGCTAGCAGAGTGTTTCTGAGCAAACCCGGGAACCCCTCCAGGCTCTGCTTCAGCCACCTCAGGCATCAACAAACACTCTGCCTGGGACAGCCACTACACCAGCTCCACTAGCCCACAGAACTCTGGTGGCTTTGCAAGCCGGGGGGTGGTGACAGCACCAAAGAGACTGCAGAGGGCACGGGGGTGGTAGCAGCAGAGTCGGCGTTCGGGGAAGGGAACAGAATCAGGGCAGTCAGCAGGAAGCTGAAGGAGATGAAGGGAGGAGGAGCTGGGCCATCGAGGTACAAAGTTTCTTTTCAACGGGAAAACTCCTCTCCCTAGTCAGCAGAACTTCTGGGTAACTATCTGCCAGCACTGCCTCATCCCATGGCTGCAGCAAGGGGACTAAGTGTCAGCCAGAGAAGGGCAGAGACTGCATCCATCCAGACATTTGGCATTGATCTGACACTATCAAATCTTCTGGTTACCTCCTGAATATCCTCCAGTATCTCCAGAAGAGTGGCTGTCCAATCGTTTTACTGACCTATGGAATTAAAGCAGCTTCCAGAAAACCTCACTGTGTAAAAAGCAGGAGTGTGGATTGCATCAGGCTAGCCAGTGCCAGCAGGGCTAGAAGGGAAGATAAATGGGTATTCCCAATGACCTTCCTCTTCCCCAGACCCCTCTACCAAGTAAGTGGCACAGAGAGCACGGCACCCTCTGGGAAGGTGTAGTGGCATTTACCCTGTCACCAGCCACATTTGCTCTGAAAGGAGGTGGCTTCTACCCATCTGCCACCACCAGAAGATGTAAAAGAAAGGAGCATATGGTTTCAAGAAAATAATAGGTCCTGGTATCTCAGCTTGGTAAAGCTATTGACTTACTGTCTGACCTCCAGCAAGACACATGCCCTCCATCTGCCCCGCTCAGGCTGGCTGCGAGACAAGCAGAAGTGACTGTACTGCAGAGATGCTGAATTTGAGTTTGGCTTGTCAAAGCCACAGCAGCTGGTCACCCCTTTGATGCCAACAAGCTACGCCAAGGCCCATTTCAGCCAGCTCGTAGTAGCTAGGCTTTCTCCTCTCTGAAATTCAAACTGGTCATGAGGCCCCCAACAGCTTCCCCAGGCCACGAACACATGTAACGCAAAACCGTAGTGTGACTGCGGCAAGGATAAGCTGGGATCCCCTGGACCACGTTGTACCTCTTCCCCCAGATCCAAAGCCCAATCCTCCACAGGCTCATCGCAGCTGCTGGGACTGCACACTCAATCCTTGCCTATCGCTCCTTTATACAAATGCTTCATGCAACCGAGGGAGGGAATCAATCCACTCCATAATGTATGTCACCTCTGGCAAGGTTAAAACTTCAGTTCAGCAAAGCCCTTGTGCATTCGGTCGTGAGGACCCATCCTGTGCCGCAGCACTTTGCTTGATAGCACGCTGGGTAGGAGAACCCTCAGCATGCAGAGGGAGGACTAAGCCCCATTAGAAACCAGAGGCACCCCAGCCTTCCAGTGTCGAGGCAGCAAAATCTTAACGTGGGAATAGTAAATATCTCCCATCCTTCATTAAAGCTGTGTATCAGTCCAAACAATAATTTTTACATACCCTGCACTGAAAACATGATACTTCAAAACTTACTGTCCCATAATTTACATATCNGTGCTGCAGAGATGCTGAATTTGAGTTTGGCTTGTCAAAGCCACAGCAGCTGGTCACCCCTTTGATGCCAACAAGCTACGCCAAGGCCCATTTCAGCCAGCTCGTAGTAGCTAGGCTTTCTCCTCTCTGAAATTCAAACTGGTCATGAGGCCCCCAACAGCTTCCCCAGGCCACGAACACATGTAACGCAAAACCGTAGTGTGACTGCGGCAAGGATAAGCTGGGATCCCCTGGACCACGTTGTACCTCTTCCCCCAGATCCAAAGCCCAATCCTCCACAGGCTCATCGCAGCTGCTGGGACTGCACACTCAATCCTTGCCTATCGCTCCTTTATACAAATGCTTCATGCAACCGAGGGAGGGAATCAATCCACTCCATAATGTATGTCACCTCTGGCAAGGTTAAAACTTCAGTTCAGCAAAGCCCTTGTGCATTCGGTCGTGAGGACCCATCCTGTGCCGCAGCACTTTGCTTGATAGCACGCTGGGTAGGAGAACCCTCAGCATGCAGAGGGAGGACTAAGCCCCATTAGAAACCAGAGGCACCCCAGCCTTCCAGTNGCAGGGCTAGAAGGGAAGATAAATGGGTATTCCCAATGACCTTCCTCTTCCCCAGACCCCTCTACCAAGTAAGTGGCACAGAGAGCACAGCACCCTCTGGGAAGGTGTAGTGGCATTTACCCTGTCACCAGCCACATTTGCTCTGAAAGGAGGTGGCTTCTACCCATCTGCCACCACCAGAAGATGTAAAAGAAAGGAGCATATGGTTTCAAGAAAATAATAGGTCCTGGTATCTCAGCTTGGTAAAGCTATTGACTTACTGTCTGACCTCCAGCAAGACACATGCCCTCCATCTGCCCCGCTCAGGCTGGCTGCGAGACAAGCAGAAGTGACTCTACTGCAGAGATGCTGAATTTGAGTTTGGCTTGTCAAAGCCACAGCAGCTGGTCACCCCTTTGATGCCAACAAGCTACGCCAAGGCCCATTTCAGCCAGCTCGTAGTAGCTAGGCTTTCTCCTCTCTGAAATTCAAACTGGTCATGAGGCCCCCAACAGCTTCCCCAGGCCACGAACACATGTAACGCAAAACCGTAGTGTGACTGCGGCAAGGATAAGCTGGGATCCCCTGGACCACGTTGTACCTCTTCCCCCAGATCCAAAGCCCAATCCTCCACAGGCTCATCGCAGCTGCTGGGACTGCACACTCAATCCTTGCCTATCGCTCCTTTATACAAATGCTTCATGCAACCGAGGGANATAAGCTGGGATCCCCTGGACCGCGTTGTACCTCTTCCCCCAGCTCCAAAGCCCAATCCTCCACAGGCTCATCGCAGCTGCTGGGACTGCACACTCAATCCTTGCCTATCGCTCCTTTATACAAATGCTTCATGCAACCGAGGGAGGGAATCAATCCACTCCATAATGTATGTCACCTCTGGCAAGGTTAAAACTTCAGTTCAGCAAAGCCCTTGTGCATTCGGTCGTGAGGACCCATCCTGTGCCGCAGCACTTTGCTTGATAGCACGCTGGGTAGGAGAACCCTCAGCATGCAGAGGGAGGACTAAGCCCCATTAGAAACCAGAGGCACCCCAGCCTTCCAGTGCCGAGGCAGCAAAATCTTAACGTGGGAATAGTAAATATCTCCCATCCTTCATTAAAGCTGTGTATCAGTCCAAACAATAATTTTTACATACCCTGCACTGAAAACATGATACTTCAAAACTTACTGTCCCATAATTTACATATCAAATTCCAGGGAGGATATTTGATGGAGTGTGTGCCACAGCTCCTATATGTATGTACTATATCCAAAGGACATGGCAATCTAGCATAACATCAGATAAGTCCTAATAATAACCAGATTTTAAAGCCCATTTTAAATACTTAAAAATATAGTGTGAAATATCCATATTAATAATATTATCATCAGCCATTATTAAAGTCAAAGACTTCCGTTTTCATCTCAGTTACAGTCCCGTTAATAGCTTTATCCTGACAAATGCACTGAAGATCTCTATTTTCTTCAGTTAACAGTTTGGACCACTTCATCATTTCTTATCATAGGGAGCTAAAAGCTGAAAGTCCTAGAGGGGAGGTGAAAATCTCAGCATCCCACCAGGTCCCAGTGGCACAAATGCCCTGAAGTCGTCCCTGGTCCCTTCTTGGTGCCACTGAATTTGGCCCGGACAAAACCCATCACTCACCCACAGGGCTGTGGATTAATTCTCTTCTCCCCCATCCTACACAGATATACACATTTTTTCATTGTCCTCCAGACCCAAGTTTCCCGGTAAATTAATAATCATGAAACTAAGGTATATCTGGAACTTGAAAAATATTTTTTAAGAACCTTCCTCTGTCATGACTGGTGCCTGCCAACTTCACCATCCCTCTCTTTATTTACTGTTACTTATTATCCCTCTTTGATCGTGGCGTTTCTCTCCAGTTCAGTAGGAAAGGAAGGGGACAGTGCTCCTGACTGCTATGTATACAATGTGGATGAGGAAAGAGGGGTTCATACCGAAGGTACGATGGTTAAATACTAATTATATCAATGTCTTTACACAGCAACAAAGTAAATATAGAATTTTTAACAATGTGTTTTGAAAGGTCATGAAAATACATTAAAACGCACCAAATCAATAACGAGAACTTCAAACTACTCTCAGAAAACCCTAAACAGCTACATCTATGAATGATAAGCATTAGAAAGAACTTCATATAAAAACATTTCTCACATCAGTATCCTCTTCATGATTTGATGGAAAGATTTTTCTGCTCTGGAAGAAAATGATTTGTTTGTAATATCAGTCTAATGCTATTAGTTAAATCGATTCATGTTAAGCTATAGGCTGGTGAAGTTTTCAAAGGCTTAGCATTGCACAGCTGATGAAAACCTCTCACTGGAGCTTTTGCCTGGGGAAGGTGCAGAGCAGGGTCCCCCAAGTGGTGTATGTTTTGCCAGGTTATGTTTAATCCAGTCATGTAATGATTGCTATAGATTAACAGTGAGTGTTTATATTGCTTTAAATTGTCTTGATTGGTTGAAATAGCTTTACCGATACATCAAAATCTTGATCTTGTTTCCTTGAACTGTTCTACAATTCTATTTCTCATACTATTCTCATATTCTTCAGAGTGCAAATTTCAACACAAATTTAACAGATACCCTTTAAAAAAGAGTCTTGTTTGAATCTTCCAGTTTATACCAATAAGCTTTGGAACAGACCATAGAATCATAGAATTGTTTGGGTTGGAAGGGACCTTTAAAGGTCATCTAGACCATATGGCTCCCGCCTAGATTTTAAAATTCATCGATTGCCGAGTCCTGCTTGTTTGAATAAATACAGTATCCTTGGTTAACACAAACACATTCACCTGGAACCTGCTTACATGGGATGCTTCGAAAGGCAGCCCACAATCATTGTCTCCATTCTCTAAAGGAAAAATGCTGAAGGAGGTTTCTGTTCGCAAAACCTCTCTCACTTTCCCATAACCTTCTACGGTACCAGTACAGAAGCTTTGCTTCTCGAGAAGATCTGGTAGCCCTCATGCCCCAAAGCATGCACAGACTCCAGGAGTTGTACATGTTTTGCAGGTGCTCTGCAAAGGTGAATTGTTTTAACCTCAAAATTCATAAACTGAAAAGGCATCCCCATGTTGCTTCTTGAAGTGTTTAGAGGCTTGGTTTGTATTTTTTTTTAAAAATCCTTAAAATAAAAAAAAACCACCTTAAAATCTAGAAGATTAACAAAACAGAAACACTATTTAAGGTGACGGATCATGTAAGGTAATCACTAAAGTCTCCCAGACTGTAAAAGAGGATTACGCACCACTTTTTCTTTTTTTTCTCCATCGGACACTGCGGTATCAACCACTGTAGTCCTAAATTTAGCCAAACACCGCAATTATCAGATGTATTCAGTTGCAAAAGCTTTTGCAATTCTTTTGGTTGTCTGATGGTATACGGTTCAATCACAAAAAAGCAAATGACAGGCGGGTGTAAGAAATGAATTTTCTTCTCCTTACTGACATACCAGGGAAGGCCCCCTGCTGTAATACAGAAAATCTTTTATGCAAAAGAGCACAGCAACTTACAGTGCACAATCACTATGCAGACTTTTGTTTGGCTATTTTTTTTCGCAATTCAGTTAAGGAAAGGGAAAAAAAGATGGCCTTAAAAATCAAGTTAAAAAGTTCAAAATTGATTTTAGCATTAGCGTATATTTATAGGTTTAAGGACATAGAGATTAAAATGCAATAAAGCTCCATCTAAGTATGAACCTGCCCTCTTTAAACGACGCTGTTTTTCCGGAGATCCCGAGGCCATTGCAGTGAGTAGTTTTTCACACACAGCTGAAGCAAGGTGAGAGGCAGAGAGGGATGCTGAGTCCAGCATGAAGCGGGCAGGGCCACCCCATGTTGTGTCTGCTAGGAAAACAAAGAGAAGGTTGTCCATACATTTCAGGTAGGTGTTTACTACTTATAGTGCTATTTCTGAACACAACCCAAACATAAAACTGTATATAGAAAATTGAACCTTCCTGTAGGGTTTAAGTAAAACTGCCTTTGGAATAAATAAGCTCTCCTTTCCTTTCCACAAGGGTGACTTTAACCCCTTCCGGCAATAAAATAAGGTCTTAAAGAGAGGCCAAATTTAGTGTTTGCCATTTTAAGGTCCCGGCGTAAAGTGGTCTTACTGCAAACAAGCATCGCTCAGATTATCCACAGTGCTTTCGAATGAAAACAGGAATGGCATAAAGGCTTATTATTCTCCGAAAGATACACGAAACCCGCCCTTTGGCTCACGTATGCTGCTCAGCTGTATGAACCACAGGTGGCAACTTTGAACTGAGAAGACCTGCCCGTTACCCCTTGCGCAAAGGCTGGCAGTGGGCACCGTGGCAATGCCCTAGGAGCACAGAGCTCCTCTGGAAGCGGCGCTGGCTGAACGTCACTGCGCTCAAGCTCTGCTCCCTCCTCTCCCAGACGCAGAGGCTGGCAGGCAGGCAGATATCACGGGTAGGAGGGAGCAGCTGTTGCTGGCTAAGAGATGTGGGGTTGCAAAGCCGCCAACCGGGAACCCTAGCACCACCAGCACCGCCCCACACTTCCCACCGCCACGACTCCCTCCCAGGAGCTCCTCAGATATTCCCACTGGATGTGGCATGTCTGCAGCTCCCCAACAGAGAGGTGTTTGGAGGCTGTGAAGAAGCGGGGTCTCCATCAGGACCTTTAATCTTTGCCCAAATGCTCTCAAGAGGAGAGCACTTAACAGAAGGGTGGCGGGGGTCCCTCTGAGAATGGCTGAGAGATGGGGAAGGAATTGCCTCCTTCTTCCTCCCATCACTCCCCACGCCTCAAAACTGTTGATAAAAAAGGAGGTGGGGTGGGGTGGGATTTTTTTTCCTGGGATTTCTGAAGTCAGCTACTCTTGAGCTAAAGGGAAAATGGCCAAAACCTTCAAGGTAAGCATATCACTGCAAAGCCTCACGCTCATGGCAGCACCTCACGCGCCCACGCTCCCCTGAGAGCTGGCATCACAGGCCGTGATCTCTCCAGGAGCTTCACAGGCTCCTGTTCTGGTCACAGTGCAGCCACAAAGCAGGGAAATAGGGCATATAGAGGGAAATAGAGGCTTTACATCCCCAAACTACACTTCCCATCAGGCATTGGCACAGCCTTTCCTGATCAAATGTGGGGTCACTTTCAGATGAAATTTTTCAGTTTTAACAAAAGAAAAACCTTTTTTTTAATAAGCATCTACTTACATAACAAATTTTTCCAGGAAAAACATATATGTTTTGCTTCCAAAAATCTGTTTAGTTAAGAATCCACATTTCCACTGAAAAGCAGTCTCAGTGGACAATCTCTTTGAATTACTCACAGAAAACTGAATAAATCCCCACAGTAAGACACACTGTGAAGAAATACTTAGTTCCTTAGGAAAAAAATAAGTCCTTCAATAACCAATGGCTAAAAGTCAGCAGAACTGGTCCCAGTGAGTGCAAATCAGCTATTGATTTCAGTGAACCTACGTCAGTTTACCCCAGGTGAAGTTCTGGCCCACTGAGCTCAGGGAAACAAAATGTCACCTTTACTTCCTGAACACTCTTTCTCGTAATAATGTGCAGCGAGTGTTTAGCTCAACATGCCTCTGATAGTTTCGGTTTGGGAGATGATTTTTCTTTTTAATTTCTCTGTCAGGCACACTTATTGAAGCGCACACACTTTAAACAGATGCAACCCGCAAAAAAGGTTTGAAAGACAGTGATTTATTTATGAAATTCCAGGTTGAGAGGCTGAGGTAAGCCACAAGAAAATTTTAAAGCTGCTCACTGCTGTAAGGTATGTATGTAATATATGTAAAACATGGGGAGGGAAAGCATTGAGAATATTGGGCACAGTGCCTGCACAGGGCAGAATTGCAGCGGGAGGAAGGGGGCAACGGGTGGTGGAAAATCTGTAAGGACAAGCTCTGCTCTGCCTTTAAATTCACTTTGCTACCTCAGGGCCAGTAGCAGCATTTGTTATATGGGCTTTATACATACACCAATTTTTTGTTCTTGTGTGTTTTATACTATGTATTCAACAGCGATCAAACCTGAAACTCCACAGTGGGAGCAGAGCATAAATTCACTAAAAGAAAAGTCTCTGCACTGAAGTGTTTTGCTCCTAACTAAATTCTTGTTCACGCCAAAATTCTTTGCTCCAAGTAAGAGGCATTTTAAATTGCTGCTGACTCCTGCCAAAATGGGTGCACTGGAGTCCCGGGACTCCCAATGTTCATTGGGACACAATTGTTTGACTGCACAAGTTTGACGGCCACCAGAGCCAGCACCCCAGGGTGAACGTGCCCTTTCTGTGAGAGGCTGTTTGTCCTGGCACTGCAGAAGGTGAGAGGGCTGACAGACACGCTCCAGCAATGCCACTCCGCTGTATTTGAAGAGGGACTTCTGTCAGTCCATCTCCCACCACTGAATGCCCCTGTAACAGAGCCGGCTGAAGAGAAGATGCATCCTAACCTCAGGTAAGCGGGTGACTGGGAGGAGGCAGCAGGAGCATGATCCCTTCCCATGCCGCAGTGTGAATCACAAGAGACTGTCCACACCTGATGGAATAAAGTAATTGGAGGTCACCGATGCGGAGAGGAAAAGCACCAGTTGCGTGCAGGTTGCAGGTAACAGGTTGTATTGGGTCTGGCTGGAGGACACCACGCCAGAGCAGGAAAAGGACTGTGGTGGGTTGACCCTGGCTGGATGCCAGGTGCCCACCAAAGCCGCTCTATTGCTCCCCTCCTCAACTGGACAGGGGAGAGAAAATATAATGAAAGGCTCATGAGTTGAGATAGGGACAGGGAGAGAGATCATTCACTACCGTCATGAGCAAAGCAGACTCGGCTTGGGGAAATTAGTTTAATTTATTACCAATCAAAACAGAGTAGGATAATGAGAAATAAAACCAAATCTTAAAACATCTTCCCCCATTTCTCCCTTCTTCCCGGCGTTAACTTTATCCCCAAATATCCCCTCCTCCCCTAAGCAGCACAGGAGGACAAGCAATGGGGGTTGCAGTCAGTTCACCACACATTGTCTCTGCCGCTGCTTCCTCCTCAGGGGCAACACTCCTTACACTCTTCCCCTGCTCCAGCGTAGGGTCCCTCCCACAGGAGACGGTCCTTCACAAACTTTTCCGTGGGCTACAGTTCTTTACGAACTGCCCCAGAGTGGGGTGCAGTCCTTCAGCAACAGACTGCTCCAGCATGGATCGCCCTTGGGGTCACAAGTACTGGCTGGCAAACCTGCTCCAGTGTGGGCTCCTTGCTCCTCAGGGCCACAGGTCCTGCCAGGAGCCTGCTCCAGCATGGGCTTCCCACAGGGTCACAGCCACCTTCGGGCAACCACCTGCTCCAGCGTGGGGTCCTCCACAGGCTGCAGGTGGAGATCTGCTCCACTGTGGACTTCCATGGGCTTGCAGTGGGACAGCCTGCCTCAGCATGGTCTTCACCACGGGCTGCGGGGGAATCTCTGCTCCAGCGCCTGGAGCACCTTCTTCCCCTCCTCTTTGCTGACCTTGGTGTCTGCAGGGCAGTTGCTCTCACATATTCTAACTCCTCTCTTCGACTGCAATTGCCTGTTCCTCCTGCCCCCTTCTTAAATACGTTATCACAGAGGCAGTACCACCATCGCTGATGGGCTCAGCTTTGGCCAGCGACAGGCCCGTCATGGAGTCAGCTGGCATTGGCTTTGTCGGACACAAGGGAAGCTCCTAGCAGCTTCTCACAGAAGCCACCCCTGTAGCCCTCCCACCACCAAAACCTTGCCATGCAAACCCAATACACAGGTGCAACAAGCCAGCCTGAATGATGAGAGAGAGAAGGATGCAGGGAAGAGCAGCAGGAACTGGGGCTGGAGAGACTCCCCTGGAAGGTTCTGAGTCAGGGATATATCGAAACATCTTTAAAAGGCACACCCAAAGAAAAAAGGTTTTTAAAGTATTTATTGGTCCTGTACTGAGCTGTGAGCGGGTGGCAATTTTTGCAGGCTTTTCATCTGAAATGGCATTGAGAGGGAATTGTCGGGGTGAAGTGGTAACGCATGAACTAGCTGGTTCAGAAAGGACAGTCCCTGCACGGAGACAGGACTGTCAGACTGCTCACACTGGCAAAGCTGGAGTTGCTACAGTAAGGTGCAACAGCAGTCACAAAGAGATTGGAGATGCTCCATACCTTCCTGAGGGGGAGAGGAAATGTGTATACAACAAGGTGAATAGTGGGGCTTTGGCAGAGAGATTCAAGGTGCAAGATAAAAGGGAGAAACATTATGTGAACGACCAGCCAAAAAGATGATCCCAACAGGGGTAAGTGGGACCCATTGCCAAAGGCAGAGGTCACTGTCGCCACACAGGGGGAAAAAGCTGTGTTCATTATAAAATTAGGTTCTGCTCCACCACCTTCTCCATCTTCCTCCCACACGGTATAGAAAGCAACATCAAACCCCAGGGTTACACTATCAAACCCCCTCACAAAGGGCACCAGTTCCAGGACAAAGAAGAGCTAGAAGTGTGCTTAAGGAAAAATTGAGCCAAAAATGACCAAGCGAATTATCTAACACTGGAAGAGATAAGCCCTTGAGTCACCCAACCCTCCTCCAGGGGTGAGGAGCAAGGCCCATTCTGCCCTCAAAAAGGAAGCATAGCGACTGCCAGTAGCTCCCTGTCAGTGAAACAGGCTACAAGAGGAGTCCTCACCTGCGGTGTAAGAGCTATTGCTGTCAAGCTTACAGCTGAGGAAATTAAAGTTTCAGACTAGCTAAACTGTATTTGTCGTGTCTTATCTTCTCCCTGCGTGGTGGGAATGTTAGATGGAGGGCAAGATGAGGAGATGCCAGGTGTTGAGATGTACTGTGTGGATGTACACAGTAAAAGACAGGGTTAGTCAAGATGGGAGACGAAAAGAGTTTTGGCAGTGCCCACAGAGTAAATCTGAACGTAAGGATACAGCAAGCATTGGAGAGCCGCAAGCTGGTGGGGCTGAGGGTGGAAAGGAGATGAGGAAGATGCACGGAGAGATACCAGATGTAAAAGACAACACCCCAGAACAATTTTGCTAAGAATAAAGGCTTCTGAGCCATCACGTTGAATCCACATGTCCACCCTCCGCTAGTAAAACCATTAGACAGACAAGAATTAAGAGGAGAGAAATCACTCGCCTGCAAACAGCTTGCTGAAGACATGACATTCCTGAAGAAAAATGTACACAAGCGTAAGCAGCTTACAAGAGCGAGCTATCTCACCCGGCTCACCCCCCATGAACACTATTAAATCCATGAGAATCAGAACAAGGAAATTGTCAGGGAGAGGCTGCGATTAGCCAAGATCTCGGCTAGAAAAATAGTTTATGAATTGTCATAAAAATTTAAAGCTCAACCTCGCATTAGCTGCTGCAGTGTCTCTGCTCCCACCTACAGTACAGTTCGTCTCCCTCTATCTTCATCACTGACTGTGCCAGTACAAGGGGGAAATCTTCTGAATGTTTCCCCAAAATTAAATGCTGAAACAGCATATCATTATTTTTTATATTCAAATCTATTATTAATAAGCTATACACTACAAAAAGATTCTGAACATGAGTGATACGTCTCATAATTCTGACCTATTAACAGAAGTACACGAGTCTCCCTGGACCAAAAAAAAAGTTGTTAAAAAAGATGAATCACTTGCTCAAATCAAAATAACATGACAGTTCCATGAAAGATTTCAAAATAAAAGTTAATAAGTTAATGGATTCATTTTACTGCTCCTAAGACGCAAACAGACAACGCAGAACAGTCAGTCATCTTCTTATTAAATAATGTGAATCAACTACTCCATCATGCTTGTATTAAGCAACAGGGAATATTAAGCTCCCTGATAGTGTATTAGGGTGAGCGTGCCAGTAAGAGGACAAGGCCAAAGCACACTCTTACTTTTCTTTGGAGTCAATGAGCACATACTTAAAAGTTTAGCGTATACTTAAGTATTATCCCAAATGCAGCGGGAGAAGTATCTTCCCAGCTGAGGTTCACCATTTAAGCCGTCAAAATATTTCCGCTTTGCAATCGCTCCTAATCCTCGTGGTTCAGGTGAGGCTCGTCTCGCCAGCTGACCTGTCATCCGCCGCACGGCAGAGTGCTGGGAGCCCCCGGCATCCCCTCCCTCGAACACCGCTCCCGGGAGAGAGTGCGCATCCCTCTGCGGATGCCCCGTAGCTGCTGAGGGAGCCCGGGCGCGTGGCTCGAACTAGCCTGCTCGCTTTTAAATGGTGAAAATGAGGGGAGAGAAACGCCACCCTTAACCTGCGCTGGGGGAAAACATTTCTGAAAACTTTAATTAAAAAAGGGATGCTTTTTCCAATGTGAGGAGAGTAAAAATAAAGTGACATTTCCCTGATATAAAAATAATTCTTCTGGCTTCTTTCAAGCGCTGTAGCCCACAAATATTCCAGAGGAAAGACTTGGGAAGAAGATTACCTTTGGGGAGTGGTGAAGTGACTTTCACCAGCCCCGTGGAAGCCCTGTTCAGATTTGGCTGCGTTATGTGAGTTTGATAATCAAAGTCTTTACATGCACAGGAGTTATCTTAATGAGAACAAGGGGTAATAAAAAATCTTCCGGTTGAAAATGGGCTGCATTGTACAGGCATAAGGGATTTCATTACCTACCCAGAACAGATAGATGTGGGGGTTTTAATACAGGAAATCCGGTGGTGAAAGGGTAGGCAACAAGCAACTTGTGGTTCCTGCCATTTAAGCATGAAAGGGGCACGTGAAGAGGCATTTATTTCAGCCATGCTAGGCTGAAGGGTGAGGACTATTCACACAAGTAAGGCTTTGGAAGACTGGGCTTGTAAACTGCAGCCACTTAAACAAAAGTCTGGGGCGCGTTTTTCAAGAGTACCTAAGTCTAGTTTTCTAAAGGACCTTCCCCTCTTAAGTCACTTAGGATATATCTACCCCTTCTAGCAGAGCCTTGGTTAAGAGAGGGGCTTTACCTCCCTGACAGAGGGAGGGATGAAGGGGCCTGCTGCCAAAGCGGGACCTCTGCAGACTGCGAGTGTGGAGCTGGCTACACCAGTGCGGGTGGCGTACTGGGGGCTGCACGCTGTCCCATATTTTTCATTCCCTCAGGCGCTTTCCAAGCTGTTACCTTAAGCTTGCAGCAAGCTTTCAGCAGAGGTCTCTTAGGCTTTAAGCAGTTTCTAACTGTATTTATATGCTTTATCCCTTGAGTAGGATAAACAAGTTAGCAATTAACTCTAGCTTCCTGACCTCTAGCTGGATAACCAGATCTCTAATTATATTTTCAGTGGCAGTGAATCTCAAGAGTTGTGTGACACTATCTGAAAGTTTCCACTCCCGTGTAGCATCTGCAACTCTATGTGGAAACTGGCAACCGAGAAAGTATTGGCAAAAAAGAAAACCGATTTTTCCCTTCCCTGGTACTTTTGCCTCCTCAGCACTTCCAGCCCTTCCACTCTGTTGCTTGAAAAATACTTACCCTCCTAGGCGATTCCTGGTACACCAGGCAGCTCACACTGAGAAGCAAAAGATTCTGAGAAGTATTTTATTCAAAAATCCTTTTTATTTAATAGGATCCTTGTGGTAGAGAATATTCACAGGAGTCAAGAAACTGGAGAGCAGTGATAAGCCCCATGTCCTTTATAGGTTGCTTTCAATAGAGCGCTATGTTGGGAGAGAGAGTGGTTTTATGTCTTTATGCTGCTACAGAATTATTGTTTATGAAAAAGAAAAAAAAATTATAATGTACGACTTAGTGTAGGAGCGTAACTGACCTTCGGAAAGGTGATACGAGGGACAAGTCTGGAACTGGCAGAGCACATCTCAAAAACAGAGTATCTGGATGGCCTAATGCCAGAAGCTAACAGTGACAAAGCAGAGCAATTTGGAAAATCAGCTTGCTGTCATCCTGGATGCATGTAACTCTTGAAATAAAACAGTGATCTAATATAAAGGAAGTATATGGATTTACTCTGACAGCAATGCCAAGAATCCGTTCTAAGCAAGTGCCACACTTTTTTTTTTTTTTAAGGGGTAAAATACACAGCAAATTAGCTATGTTCATATCTTCAGAATGAGTGGTCTTCACACTGATTTTTCTGTGTGGCTTCCCACTATCTGTACAGAAAATGCACAACTGCATCTGACCCCACTTCTTACTTCATTGCCCATATGAATTATCTTTTCTCAAGACAGATGTGGAAAAACTGTTCAAGATCTGCATCAAACCAGGAAAAAAATAAACTACTTCTTACTTACTTAGAACATGATACTTTACTGTAATAGAAGCTAATTTGGATTCACACCTCAAACACTTCCACACTTCAGGCTTCTGTGCTGCAAACAGATTAGTTTGGAGAGCTGCACTGAATGTCCCTGCCTTCGGGACAAATGGGCATTCAGACACTGGTAGATTCCTTCTCAAGAACGCAGAAACTAAAGATGCGCACACCACAAGATAATAATCTACAAAAGTAAAGGCCAAGAGAAGAAAATATGGTTCATACATCAGCTGGAAAGTTAATTATACAGGTCTTAGGGGACCATGACAAACTTGGTTTAGCAGTCTCGTTTTGTTTCCCTCAATGGGAAAGACAGGGTGGCAGAGGTGAGCCGATTAGTTCCTGCTTAGATCTTTCCTTTCTCAGTGACTTCCTTGCTTCTCATGCCTCATCACCAATTCTGTGCAGCAGGGTTACACACCCAGTGCCAGCCAAGTTCTTACTTTGCCTAATCTAACACCACCACTCCTCCAAACCAAGTATAACCAAAAAAAAAAAAATTTACGTTGGTTGTGAAGTACTTAGGGCAGTCCACTGTGCATTTCAAATGGCCCATTACCAGCTCCAGGTAAGGTATGCCTTGGTATCTCTGATTATTTCACTTTCTGGGTTACCTCTCTCCAGAAGAAGGCAGCATGCAAGGGAGACTACGAAACACAGCAGCATTTCATGAAAAGAGCAAAAGCAGATATGCACCTGAGGCTATAAAGAAGGAGGGGACCAGAGAAGAGGAGGAGATGTAGCAGTGTTATCCTACCTATGCAGTCATGATATTTTTTGTTCCCCACAAATTCCTTGCTGGCCTGCCTCAACCACGTTGTGTTACAGCTTCTCCTTCTGACATGAAGGGCTGTTGTGTATGGTACTCACGTTCTCCATCATGCTCCAAGCTCTGTGGGTAGCATTTTCCAAAGCAGCCAAGCATAACAACAGAACTGGGCCACAGAGGTTCGCATCATGAGAGCATCAAGATGTCTCGTCTGTTAGGTTTATGAGAAGTAAGGGGAATTAGTGGATGGAACAAATGGTTAATCTGGTTTATTGGAAAAGACAAGACAAAAGCCCAATTGAAGAGGGCCAGGAGACATGTAAAGCTGAAAGAAAGAAACTCTTAAGCAAGGCTACTTCCACAGTAACTCTGGAGAAGAGACGCCCAGTGAGCTATAGCTGCTGGAAATACACATTTCCTGTATTTGCACAGAAAGAAAACAGTTTGACTGTGGTATGGAAAACAGGTGAACCTGTTTTCCCAGAAGCAGGGTGTAGGAAAAGAGGAAGAGACAGAAGATCAGCTGAAATCTTAATTGTTCTTATCTTTTAAAGCAGTGGAATAACTCTTTTCATGTAAAATTGTGGGACAATGACTTAAGGAAGGGCCTTAAGTGTCCAAATAAACTGTGTGGAAGATATACCAAGGAGTCTGTGCATATAATACAGCTTAGCAAGGGATGAAATGTGCTGGGTGAGGCCAGACTTAGCAGAAGGACAAAAGTACCTATGATAAACTTCATGTCCATTCCTGTCTTGAGCATCGAGACAATGCAGTGCCTGCTCCTCTCAAAAGGCACAGCCAGAGCCATAGAGCTGCCCAGCTGTCTTCCAGCCACACGAGGAACAAGAACACAGGAAGAAAATTGTTGCAGAGCACAGATTCAGGGCACAAACCATTCTGGGTGTGCTAAATAAAGATTTTAAAAGAAAACATTACTATACTGTATAATTTATACCTCAGAGAACAAAAAGATGGGGATTATTCTGTTCTTCAGATGCCTGAAAGACTCCAAATCAATCAAGAACAAATAAGTAGGCAGGCTATTCCAAGCTGAACTTGAAGGGTAATGTGCAAAAAGAGCTGTTTCATGACTGAGTCTACCCAACAAGTATGCTCTCATCCTTTCTAACCTGCTTCTAGGCTAAAAAAAGACCAGACATCCTTCCAGCTTCTGAAAGATCTGCCCTGTTTTCGTGCTTGGCAGAGGCTGAATTCTGAAAATACTTGACCAGTCACAAATACTTTTTCTGCTGTAAAGCAAAGGCAGGGGATCCAGTGGTTCCCGGTGAATAGCCAGCAGTAACAGTGCGTGCTCTCCAAGAAGCTTCATCATTTCCCTGTCCCTAGAATGGAAAATGGCAGGGTTGGCTTTTTAATGGCAAGTGATATACATACGCCAATATTCAGATAGTCTGAAAATTAGTACAAACCTCTTAAGAAATTTTAGGGGGTTTTCCCCTTTCCAGTTTGCGTGCTAAATGTTTTCAATAATCCCATTAACAAATCTCCTAGTAAACTAAAAGTGATCTACACCCAGATTAAAGCTAGCAATGAAAAGTGGCACTCATCCATTGACATGATCCATCGCACATAATCACACTTTTAATATATAATAAAACAATACTTCACACAGTTATGGAGTGGAATAAAACCAATCTATTACTGGTGCCTTCTAGTTTGGTTTGGTTTTGTCAAGAAACGATGACCTAATAAGAGCCCTCCTCACAGAAAGCGTGCAGGTCTGAATTAGAAGTGTGAAACTGAATTTATGAAATAACCTTGGCAGTAAATAATAGCACGCCTCAAACCAGGATTCATCACACACCTGTGTGGTAGGGAATGGAAGTCAGCTTCATGACACCTAGAGTATCAATCACTCCCAGGATGCAAATTCCGTGAGATACAGAGAGATTACTTTACATAACCTGTGGAAAGTAGTTGAATCAATGTAATAAAAGCTTCAGCACAGCATTCTACAGCCTGCGAATGTCCTTAAGAACACACTTTTTTCATCATTTTACATACGAACAGAAGTACGGTAAGTAGACAGATGCACTAGCTCATAGCTGTGGACACACCAGGCTTTACTCAAGGATTTATTCAAAGGTTTCAGTCATGAGTGTTGACTCTTTTGGTCGGAAGAAGTCTCTCCTTCCTACAAATTAGCAGCAAAAATCCCATGGCCTTCACTAAGGGCGAGTCTTCCTTCTTTCAGGTATTTTTAGTGCTCCACTTCTTTCTGACAACCTCTGGCATTCCTGAGCAGTGCCCAAAGGGGGCTCAGCCAGCAGGACATGCAGCACAGCCCTTACGTGTCTACTGTCCTGGCTGGGACTGCTGCTTTGGAAGCAGCCTCCAGCGACAGAGATGACTTCATGGACTCCAGCTCTCTGTAGGTCTGTCCCTGACTGTTCCTGCATAGGCACCCAAAGGAAGCGTCTCCATTTCCAAGCAGGCCAGCACCCAGCAGCTAAGCTCTTCTGAAAATCTAGCCCTTGGGTGAGGTGTATATATACGGACGCCCACGGCTTCACTGCAGTCTGTGTGGCAGGCAGAAAGGCAACAAGGGGTTTTGATGTGGAAAGCAAACGCTGCAGCCAGAAGCAGACAGGTTGGCTTGTTTTTTCCTTCACTACATAATATAATACTTAGGTTCCATTTACTATATGTACAGTTTCCTATTTACTCTGTTATTTGGTAAAACTGTGTATCACAGTAAACCCCTGCATCATGTATATTGCAAGTGATTTCTGACGCCAGGATACCTCAGGAAAAAAGATGCATACAAAACGCGTAAGGAAAAAATGAAGATCTCTTTTTCATTCTCATGTACTTTACTGCCATCAAATAAGTATAAACACATATACATAAAAACATAAATCTTAAAGCTCATTTTATATGCTTTTTGTATATTAAACAGAACTGTTTACCTTCAGTTTCCTATTTTATTCCTTTTGAAAAGAGGTCAATGTAAAAAAGTTTTAAAATTAGGCATTACACTGCCACTTCTTCTCTATTGCACTATTTATTACTGCTTTGAGACTGCAGAAAAGAAAAAGGATGCAAATGGCACTTTATTCTGTAAGTCTTTGGGTCAAACTCAGCTGCCTACCATGCTGATCAGATTTCCTTTTTTTAATTTTGGCGAGGGCTACATAGAACACATCTTCATATTAGATTTTGGAATATAATCCTTGTTATCTAAGCCCATCTTCACCTGGCAGCGTACAGCTTTCGATTTTTCTTTTATTGTCACTTCTTTTTTTTTTCTTTTTTTTTTAGATTCACACGTACCATCCCCACCCTAACGGATGTATAAAACATCAGGGTAAAAGATAATAAACTTGTTTTGCCTACATAAGCATTTTAAAGTGAACTGGTTTTTTATTTTATGGGGGTATCTTTTTAGTAAAAGAAAAAAAAACATTGGAAACAGTTAAAATGTTATGTTTTTAACACTAACTTACTATTTAGCTTTTTATAGCTTCAAATCCTAAGCAGCATGCTGAAGAATTACTGGAGAGGAACAAGAGCTCTTCCAGCACGAGAGCAATCAGATTCAGGCAGCGGTGCTGCAAAGCCCGCGAGGGAGCGCAGGGCCAGAGAGCTGGGGAGATCCGGGTCCCACAGTCACATCCAGAGCTAATTGAAGTCACCGCTAGCCTCAGTATAACACAACTGAAGGTCTCAATTCAGGAAAAAAAAAAAAAAACACAACCTTAACGACATGCTTAATTCAGGGCACATCAGATCACCAGCATCATCCACCTGCTGGAAATTAGGCACACATCTAAGTCTTGAGAGAAGCGGCACTTTCGTTGCTATTACGTTTCCGTTGGGGCGGTGGGGCCGGGGGAGGACGTGGGGGCTGCATTCCGGAGCACAACGGCAACATTCATAACAGCCTTCATTCCTCCGCAGTAGTTCTCCTTCCTAGGTTATGCAGCACAGTCATTTAATATTTGTTTCTAGGTAATTAATTCTGGAAATGCTCTTCATTAAAATTGAACAGATCGCCGCGCGTTCTGCGTGCACTTCAGGAACCCGGGTAACCTGGGGCTTATGCTGCACAAAGGAGGAGCTATAGGTAGGATGGAGGGAACACAGATTCATAAGATTATTTTTAAAATGTGAATGAACTGACAAACCTAATTTTCCTCTTTGCAGCAATGGCTCGTCTCTACTTAAGAATTAGTAGGTGCAGAATGGTCTGTTGGATATTCAGTGTGCAACCGAGACTTCTGCCTTTTGCTGTGCCCTCACTGAAAATTATGAAGCATATAAGGCCAGAAAAATAATAAACCTCTGTTCCCAAGAGTTACACACTCTCTACCCACTTCAAATTGTCATTTTGAAGCTTGATTGAAAAGCAATTGAGAAGGAGGAGGAGAACAGCAGTGAAACCAGGGCCCTTGCTGTAAGGCTGCTGCAGCTGCTCTGTGCCCATTAGCATAGACAAGTTGGACCACTGGAAACTTCTCCAGCCTGTTCCAGCAACCTCATGTCTCAGTGGGCCGGGAAGGTCAGCGTGAGCACCTGCTGTCATGACGAGGAAAAATATAACATTAACTGGTGTCTGTGGCTCATCTGCACTGAGAAATTTTGGGGCACCCAGTGCGGATAACTCAACGTTGCATTGCACAATGCTGTTCTCTATTCTCCCCAACAAAATAAAAAGCAGAAGGTTCATTTCATTTCCAACCATAAGACCAAGTGTAATGAGCTTGTTTTCCAGCAAATAATAGGTAAGATTTCCTACCCTGGTGAGGGCTAATTCTCAATTATGAATAAATAGTTCCACCCACATTATGAGGGAGGCTTTGGGATGAAAATAATGCACACACAGTGCATGGTTATTATCTATCTATCGTTGCCATATGCAATTAAAACCTTTTAAAAAGCATTTGGTCATTTGACCAAACTTTTCATAAGGGATCACTCAAGTTTGGATATCCAATCTTGGTCAACTGAGGCTCAAATGTCATCACACAAAGCACATTTTAATTTATGCACATGAGAGAAGAAACTTAATTCTGGCACGCTGTAACTTTTGAAGCCTCAATTATTCAACCTTCTTACCCCTCAGACAGATGGAATTCAGGAGGAGGAAAACTTTATTACTCATTTTAAAATAAGTGTATCACTGGGTAGGAAAATTAAGTAAGTCCTCCACTCACAGCTAGCTCTGCGGCACCATTTCTTGCTTGAAATAATGGCAGTAACAGGCTGTTATCTTTTGTGTGGTCCTCGCCCAGAGGTGTACGGGATCAAGTGCAACAAGGCTAGCGCATCCACTGTTACTTGCAAGTCAGAGCACAAACGCTGAGGTGGCACCCTTGGATCCTGCCCCGGGTCCCTTAGGGAGCTATGAGACCTTTGGCCTCTCTCTCTCTGTCCCCTTTCAGTCTCATATTGTCTTCTACTTTGGGCCCTGGTTCTTCCCTCACCCTTAATCTCACCCCATTCCTGCTCTGCTTTCCCCTTTCTCCTCTTTTCCCTTGTCTGAACCCCCATCCTCCCTCCAACTTTCCACACTTCTGGTAGTTTCCCCCACTCCGTACTCCAGCCTCATCCCATAAGATGAAACACATAAGATCACAAGAGAACAACCCTTACTGGCAGTTGCCCAACCCAGAAACACCAAAATATAAAGTCACCACAAAGAGAGGTTGCAGGGAAATCCTCCTCCAACCCACTCACTTGGGATCTCTTTCTCCATCCACGGTCTGGTCATGACTGGGCGAGGGGTGAGGCTGAAGCACGTTAAATGCACATGGAGCCTGCAAGGACTGTATCTGGCCCAGGCCAAACAAGCAGCTATAAACTGACACTTTCAGAAATAACAGTCTAGTTAAAGGCACTTCCCTGTCCTGAAAATTCTGAGTTTCTGTACCAACGCATGTTGTGCTAGATCTTCCCAAGAACATAATTGCGATGGTTTTTTAGGTTGCTCAAATACATAATTTTCCCTTAATTTCATTCACTGAAATGATTGAACCACAAAACGGACTGCTTCCAGGATAGTTTGAGTCAGAGACTAGCCAAAAAAAAAAGCTTTTTCATTGTTACAAGTTTGGCAAAGATATAAACAATACTGCCAGTCCTGAGCATTAAGGAACTACAAATCAAGCCATGCACAAAAAGCCTCGTAGATTAGCTGTAAACCCATGATTTTTTTATCAAATAGCAGTAAAAGCAGGCACACGCAGTTAAGGTGGTTTAGCTTTCTCATTGCATTTGAAAGGCTTCCCTTGCAAACTTTGCAAACTCAAGAAGCTTTTCGTTTGAAATGAAAGATAGGCTGCTTACATTTTCACTTGTCTCCTGGATCTTGATCTGGATGAAAATATCAAACCCTGAAGCACCCAAATCAAGACAGAGAGCAAAATTATATAAGCAAGAGGAAGAGGCATCTTAGGATGAAAAGCTTCAAGGAACATATCTACAGGTGATGGCAGCAGTGTGTCTATCACGCTCCTCATATCTGTTATGATAAAATTCCAGCCGATGAACCTCGCTGACTCTGTGGTTAGTTATGTGCTCCTTTCCGACGCTCCGGATAAGATTTCATGGCATGACAAGGCACGTGATTTAGGGGTAGCAATACTCAGCAGAGCAAGAAGAGTGTTCAGCTTCTTGGCCCAATCTTCTTCCTACCTTGCAGCATGCCTATTTTCTTATCTAAAGCATTTCTAAACCGTCAGCGCCCCTAATAAGTCCAGGTGGAGCTTACAGGGGTGCTCATAAACACAGGGATCAAGGCTGAGCCAGCAGCTTACACGAGCGACGCCTGAGAGGAGTCACACCTTTTTGGGGCCAGGCTCCACGGAGATGCAATACAGCAGCAGGCATACCTCTGAGCAGCCCCAAGCACACCAGGGGCTCACTGGCAGCTTCAGGCTGCCGCGAGGACAAGAAGCACGCTCCTGTCTACCATGTTTGTAAGAAAGGACACTGAGGAGCTCACTGGATGAGCTGCTTCCAGCCAAAGCGAAACTCCCTGGAAGAGGAACCACTAAAGGATGCCTCCTGGGCACGCTCCTTTCCAGTCCCACCCTCCTGCTCTCCAGGGCCGTCACGCTAGCTGCTACAGGTACTTTTGCGTCTGCTGACTCTTTTCCCAGAAAGTGAACCTATGCGTAACATAATATGTGCTGACTTGATATCCAGAGGATTTGTTAAGAGAAAAAAAGAGACATGAAAAAGACGATTAGAGGGACACTTGTTCCTGTACTCCTATATTCCTGCAGCTTCCAGAAGAGTTTCCTGACAATGTACGTAATCCCCTCCCAGCCCGCTTTCTAAATGGCACACCAACTTTGGCAACTGCAAGGCAAGGATGCTCCTAATGCATCCGAAACTTCCCGGGGCATATATTGCATGAAACTGATATCACTGCCAGCAAGATATGGGCCAGCAGTCCAATAGTAATAAACCGAGCTACATGGGCATGGAGATGGAAAGGGAGATGCAAAATGCACAGGGCAAGAATTCCAAATCTTTTTTTAAAGAAGGGGAACATTTCAAAGTGAGTATCAGGCACCTGTTGTTACATGCTAAAGGGGAAATCTTTCCACCGGATCCACAGGGCAGGTCTGAGATAAGCAGCTGGAATGATAAGTTATCTCTGTTGCGATTCAGGAAATATAGATGCTTCAGATGCTAATGGTGTGTCAGCAGGGAAACAGGCACACAGCGGACTCGGGTTAAGTAAGCCTAGAAAGGTGTTTATTCATGTATAACATTTGCAAAGAAGGTGACTCCCTACCTCGCTCCTGGCTGCCCAGAGGAAATTCTTATAACCAAACATATGCTTGGAGACGTCAAGGGGAAAGGTCAAACGGGGCAGGGGGTGAATCCCAGCCACGACAGCCCTCCCATCAGTGCTGGCGCTCCCCGCAGCCGCACATGGCCCGGGAAGGATGGCAGCCTGTCCGCCTGCGCCCGCCGACCACCGTGCCTCGGCATAACCCAGCCAGGGACCACTGCCAGCTTTCAGAGTGCATAACATGTTGCAGCTCAGAAGAATTAGAGGTCACTTGTGCATCCTTTTGCACTGGGCTGGATCGACTGTAGCTGAACTATTCCCGGCAGACATTTGTCCAATCTATTTTCAAAATCCTCCCACTGCCACTCTAGGCAATCTATTCTTGTGCTTTCCAACTGAAAGTTAGAAAGCTGTTCTTAATGTCTAATCTAAATCATAAGTCAACCTTAAAAATGACAAGTATGGTTAAAAGTTTCAAGCTTTTTCCTAATAATAAATGTGGTTTACATTTTATTTCTCTGTTGGTTGCTGCACATTCAAGGTACCTTCAAATCACTTTGTAAAGCATCCCTCTAGAATCATGATGTATAGAAACTGCATTTTTTATTTTTCACAACAGCCGAGATTGTCATTTAATTACATAAATCCAGGAGTAGGAGATTTAAAGAGAAAAAAAATTGTGATAAAGTCCTGTGAGAGATGCCAACACTTAATTTAGCTGTAAAAGCCTTTTTTTTTTAATCCGTATGCCTCACAGACCCATTGCCCAAAAATGTTCTGAAGTGACAGCAATGTCAAGCAGAAAAGACATCTCACCCATAACTAATAGAGAAAAGTATCTCAGGTGTGGGAGAGATATTCCCATGTACACGCATACGTATTCCTTCATTTACCTCTCATCAAAACCCACTTTAACTGTCCCAATCGTATGAACATTGCCTTTCAGTAGACATTTCACAAGATCCCATTCAAATAAGTGAACAGCAAGAGAGGTAGTTTCCTCCTGCCTCACCAAAGATGAACCCACAGAAAACTGCAGTTTTGCTCTGGTGGTTGAATTCAAAAAATATTATTCAAACATAACTGGACTCACTTTCTGCTTCGAGCTTTTCGGAAGAGCAGAACACGGTTTCTTACCAACACCCATGCAAATGAGGAAACACAACAAAAACACAAACAGGAGCTCAGATCTTTTACGTCAACAGACCCAGATACGAAGGAAAGCTACACCGCCTCAACTTTCTAGATACACATGGATGGGCGCTGAATTGTCCCTGGAGACAACCACATTCAAAATTTACATCCTCAAAGCTTGTTATTTATCACTGGGAATGCCTAGCTTTTTAACTAGGATGTCACATTAATTTTGCTTAACTTTAGCATCCACGGTGTAGTCAGCTATATCTGAGTTACTTACCCTAGGCACTGCATTTCATCCCGGAGCAGACATTTAAACACAGCAGATGAGCTGTGCCTCCTGTTGACTGCAAATGGCCCCTGCATTGCAGACGTCTGCAATTAGGCGACGCGATCCTCACCCTCGCTGCCTGTGTCCTTCTCTCCAAAACTACCCAGGGAAGAGAGGAAAACAACTTTTGCTAAGAGAAGAGCAACTGCCTCTGCTTACCATTTTCAGCAGCAGTTGAGGCCAGCCAGCATGCCCCTTCCAAGGTGCCCAATTATCAGGATTGCAATTACAATAACCTGGAGCCCAGTTCCAGGCTGAGGACGGTGCGTTTCTAGCCTCTTTTCTGTACCTTCATCAAACACAAGGAAAGGAAGAGAGCTCGTGGCTATCCTAAGCAATTTAACTAGTATTTTTATCACACCACGTCTAACACCTGGCATGCAGCTACCGTCTTTGCATGTCTCTGAATAAATAAATATATTTGTATTTAACTATATGTAGCAAGTGCCCTTTTCTTTATGGACATCATAGCAGTTACGCTAAAATTAAAAAGCCCTGTCTATGATCTTGCCTTTTGCAGTCTAACCTAAGACAGTAAATATAGTACAACGCAAGTCCGGGAGAGTTACATTTTCAGAAAAGAGGAACAATAATTTCTGTTCATGGTGTTGACAACGCACTTATGATCTGAAGGTATGTAATTTCCAAACGGCCCCAATTGCCACCCTCAGTATGTCTGCAGGACATACAGCATCATGCTGAAAGACCCCAGCTATGCCTGGAAGAGCTACTTCTGCCATGGTACTTCCTCCACCTGAAGCCAGTTCCTCTCAATCCATCCCCTCTCCTTGGACTTTTCTCTTTGCTCCACCGTAGATGAAAATTATGTCTGTGCCTGCTTTCACACCATGTCCCAATCCTCCCTGCATGGCTCAAGAAGGCTGAGACACTTACCCGCCCAGCCTTAGGTACTCCAGCTCTCCACACAGCTTTTTGTTTACTCGGGAGTGCCCTCAGTAAGCTTCCCTGTTGTCTTTCAGACAGCAGGATCCTCCTCCTAATCCTTAGACCCAGGTTTCTTCTTCACCCAGCTCTAATTTCTTTGCCAAACCATTCCTACCCTACTTTTTTCATTTTCAGCTCTCACTCCTAATCTGAAGGCCAAGTCATAGTTTCTCTCCCCCTCCCAACTTCCCGAGGGGAACCCAAATCTGTGTTTCCATCTTCTCTTTCCTTTTTCACCCCATTCCTTCCTCCACCTCCATGCCTGGGAGCTTTGCTGTCCGGCCCACGTGCCTGACAACAATGAGTCTCTCAGGAAGCAGCGTGGAGCAGCCAGGAGAGGAAGACGCAGGCTGTGTGCATCTCCAGCGCCGTTGCACTCGGTTACTGAGGGTGCATGCATGAATTCAGAGGGGTGAGCGAATGAAGGTTTCTTAGGGAGGAGAGAACCTTCAAAGACGCCTGCTGCTGCTTTGCTGCATACACACAACCTGTTTGGTTGGAGGTTTTTTCTGAACTCTTTCCAACTTGGCCAAGTTGGCAGAACAGGGTTTTCTTGCAGCCTGGAACTTCAGTGCCATGATGTTCATTCTCATTCTGTGGGTGACAACGGAAAAATTTGGCCTTATTGACATGATCTAGCAACATTATAACCATAATTTTTCAACTGAAAATATCAGGCAACTACAGCAGGAGGCAGCTCTCCCATTCCCACCTGTAATGACCAGGATGCGTTCAGGTAGGAGGCAAAGAAAAGAGTGAGGTTTTCATTTCCTAGCCTTAAAACCAAAGCACGCAGATTTTTAAATGTATTTATTTTTTCAGCAGCTGTGAATAGGGATCTCTTCCAAAATAATGTATGAACACTGGATGTTGACCAGATTTTACTGGATGTTTACTGGATAAATATGTTGATTAATGTAAAAGACGGCTATAAGAAAAAGGAAGAAAGGAAATAACAGGGGAGGAGCATGAGAAGGCCTGCAAGAAACATTGGAGAGCTGGTAGAAGACACTAAAGCCAGCGAATTGCCCTTGAGTAGTCCAGCCTAACCGGATGTACCAGCCCAAGAGGTTTGAACCAGCAATGCCAAAACTCTGGAACAAAAGGACTAACTCAGAGACCCTTCTGGCTGCATAAAGACCTTCTCTTTTGAGAGGATAGCGAGTTGTCGTGAAGCCATGGCAGGGAAAGCAGACTGACACCGGGTCCCCCAGGGTTATCGGTGCCAAATGCAAAAGCTACTGTCAGCTCAGAAAATGCTTCACTGACACACCGAAGATAAAAATTGTGTATTGCCAACCACCCTCACCACACATCCCAAAACGTGCCATATGGCCAAAAGTACTACAACTGATTTCGCTGTTCCTTGGGTTCTGGTGTGAATTGACAATGAGTCTAACATAGAAATTGCATCACCTTTTAACTTTTTGTGATGTATAACATCGGACAGCTTTGTCTCGGACAATCCATCATGAACTAGTCTTGTTGACATTTTGGATTCTCTCTTCTGACCTTGTCCTTTCAGCATAGGCATAATTGCGCTTATGATAATTTTATTCCCAGTTAGGCAGCAATTTTGCACCCCTTTTGAGTTACAGAATAACTAAGAAGCCAGTTCTCTGTACGACTGCTGAAACGAGGCACCTTGAACCAATTTATGCTGAAGCGCAGTCCGGTGGTGTAGCAGTAAATAAAAGTGAGTAAACTCACCTCTCTCAGTGCGCGTAAGTAGGTTAACTCTCTTTAGTCGTGTTTACTGTTGACTATACCACAGATGCAATCTCAGCTGCGGGCTCCCCACTGAGGAAACACCGGCCATATGTTTGCGCAGCAGACAACGGAGGCTGGGGTTGTACAACCTAGTCCTCACGATGTGAAGGGTCTAGCAGGCAAAGGAGAGAGATCCAGGCTCATTTCTGCCACCCAGCTCACGTGCAGAGAGCCTCCCATTTCAGTCGGGGAGCTATAGGTTCAGGAATCATCACCAATTTGTCCGCGCACACATACCATCACGGGGTTTTAGGGATTTTTTTAGATACGTAACACTTCAGCAATTATCTAGGGTGACGGGCAAATCTTTTTTCTTGAAGAATCGACTGTTCAGTGTCACTTTAGTGGGAATATACAATTATTATCATACATGAATTATTTGAGCTGTTCCCTACGAAGACTGATTGCCTTTTGCGGGCTGCGTGTGGGAGCGGCAGAGAAATCCCTGATGTTCTAACTGGTGTCAGCACCCCGAGACGATTGAGCATACCTGAAGAAGCGCGATCATCGTTTCACCTGCAGCAGTACTCAGGCCAAGGTCTCTGCCCACCCAGCTCTTGAAACAAGAGTCACTTCGCTTGTTGCAAACCACTGGATTTACACGAATGTGAGAAAATGTGCTGGATTGCAAATGTTTAAAATTAACTTTTGAGCCATCACCCGCCACAGCAAAGAGAGAGGACCATGCCACCACATCCACGTCTACATTTTCAGGGAAGAAACAGTTATGTCAGCTGTAGCCTCCTTTCAATACAAAACTTCTAGACCGATTATCAGATTATCATAACGAATAGGCTCCCAGTGTGGTAACTGCGTAACTAGACAAGTGCAGGTGTGTTTTTAGTTGAGGACCACACCTTCACAGCATCCCCCACTCACTTCTGCCCACGTCAACACATTTTTCAGCCCCTTCAGTTCTGCCACTAAAGCCGATGGGAGGAGATGGAGGGACAGACATCGATTCGACCCGGGCAAAAAGTAACCTCCTACAGAAACAGTTGTGGTAAAGCTGGAAGGAGTGGCGAACAGTGGGAGCTCTGCAGGCTGCTATGTTTTTTTGCCGCTTGCCACAATATTCTTTTGTGTTGTTTCTGGATCTGCTGCCCTTACACGTTTTTCAACTGTTTCTGGCTGGAGGTTGTTGTTACTGGAGTGTGGATATGTTGCTGGAGATGCTATTCAAGTTCACAGACTGCTTGCATGCTGCTAACTTCCACTGCCCTCGAAGCTCTTGCCCCCTGTCAACCAGACTTTATTTGCCATCAAATTTAAAATAAAAGGTATCTGTTGTTTATCAGAAAGTCTGGCTCCCTGGGGAACAGTGACTTGTTTTTAGCATTGGTCTCGCTGCGTGGCCTAGGCATCATACTTGAAGGAGAGGTGCTTCTGGAGCTCAGGGAGGCAGCCCAAGTACAAGACAATTTCCTCTTATCTCCTCCACAGCCTCCTCACCTACTCCGCTTCTGGAAGCTGTTATTTAACATACCATTAAACGTAATTGGTTATCAATCCAGTCCAGAAAGTGAGCGAGAGACACTAATAGAGAAGACATGGATGTTTTAGACAAACGTTGAAGCTCACGGAGGAGCAGTAACATCGCAATAACAGAAACTGAGCTTCAATTGAGTTGAAAAAGCAATTATCTGGTACTATGGAATGAAGTGAGAACAAGGTAACATTTTGTGATGTTATGATTCCTCTTTTTCACAGCTTTCTCGAGGTGGGGCAGAGGTTGCCGTGACCTTTGCATCTAACCATGAGGACACCGACAGCCATGCCAGCTCTGCCCCACTCCTCTCCCAAAACAGCCCCTGAATAAGTAACACTTAGTTTGACTCTAGCTTCCTCGGACTTTTCTTTGGGAGCTTTCCTGGAGGCACGGCACAAACATAGACACGAGGAAAGACCCTCGAGGCGCCACCAGCATCCCCCCCACCAGGCTGGGGATGCTGCCGGGAGGATGGGGCCGCTGGGGTCGCCTCAAGTGGGGCCATCTCCCCTCCTCGGTGGCAGAAGAGAGATGGCCTTGCTTGAGGCCACCCCAGCATCCAGTAGCGCCTGGCATCCTCTGCCCCGCGGATGCGCAGCCGTGCATCCCCCTCCCACGCTCAACTAAAATGTTAGGTTTTATTTATTTATTTTTCCCCTTACAGAAGTCGAGGTTAAAACCCTGAAACTCGAAGCCCTGAAACCGAGCTGCTTGGCCCCGCCGGTGGCATGGCCCCGCCACTCACACCCGTGTCCGCTCCGTGGCCCGGGCGCCGTCGGGATGGAGCGGGGGGGGGCGGTTGGGGCGCGGCGGCTGGGGAGCGGATCTGGCGAGCGCAGGCTGCAGGCGGCTGCCCGGTGTGACCGTGCCCCGCGGGTTACGCGTGGGTGACCGCGGAGCCGGAGAAGGGAAGGGGTTGGGGGTTTCTCCGCTGTTTTCCCCCGCCCCGAGCAGGAAAAGGCAGAAACCCGCGTGTCTGCGTGGGGAAGGGGGGGCAGTAAATATAGT
>VZSC01013064.1:3721-23430 GCA_013398225.1 Steatornis caripensis
GCCCCCCGACCATATTCCATTTAAGTAAAGGACTAGCCAAGTTTAACAACCCCTTTGCTACTGTGGAGGTGGCAGAGGCAATAATTGCCTCCTTGCACATCAGCTGGCTTTTATATACTTGTAAAAGCCAGCAAAGGAAAACCAAGGCTGTGTGTTCGGAGGGAAGCGTGCGGCCGGTCAGGGGCACTGCCAATACCCACCCGACCCCTGAGTTCCCTCAGCCATGGCGGGCAGCGGAGCCACTGCCAGCACACGGAGGCAGCCAGTCCAGGGACCGAAGGACGAGCAGCTTGCCGAGTGTTTTGCATAGAGACAACGAACCGAAAGTTTAATGTTCCCCCAGATCCCTTCAAGATCTTTCGTTGATATCAATCACAGCTGTTCTTCTAGTGACGTATCCTGTGTTTCCTTAGAAATTTCAATTTTCCCCATTTTCTTTCCCAAAGCCCTGTTTCTGGTGAAAAATCAGCATGTGTACACTTGCTGATTTCCGCACTCCCCTTCGGAGTTTCTTACTGGGTATCTGCTTGTGTAAATAATGGCCCTGGACCATTTTATACCGTTATCCACAAAACGTGCCAGTAGATGATTTTCTGTGGGTACTAACAGTTGTTGCACTGAAAGACGCCATAAAGCCAACCACTTGGGATGTGCAGTCTGCCCAGAGTACATTGCATTAACACTGTGACTTTTTCAAAATGCAATGACCTTGGTCATTGTTTGAGTGACTGCTGTTCAGATTTTCGTCTTCACTTTTACATAATCATTTATGAGGTGTTAGCTCACGTCTCTGCAGACTCCTGCTGGGTTTCTGGAAGGAGTTTCTGAACACTGTAAGCAGCCACCAGTAATGACAGCAGATCTCACGGGCAGGCGAAAAGACACCGACCCCTGCGTAAAAATCACAGGCACCCTGAGAGAAAAACTCCAGAGCAGCATGGGACTTAGTATGAAACATGATTTAAGAGGAGGACTGATCTGGTCTGACATTTTGTGCTCACTTAGGGCTTCTCCTCCTAACTTCGTGCCACGGCAGTGTTGCTGCAGCTGCTCTGAGCTGCGCTCACGACCTCCCTCCCCAGGCAAACGGCCAAGCACCTTCTGTCAGGGATCTCTGGCATATTTTATTCTACCTCAGCCAGGTTAGTTATGGGGGTTTTTTAAGCACTTTCTGCTAATTCAGCTGATTTCCACTCAACTCTTCACACAGGATCCTAGACAGCAGATCAATGGCACAATAGCTACTGACCTGGAACAGAGAAGAGGGGTTACCACAAGTGCCAGGGCAAGGCAGAAGCACACTCAGAGCACTTGGTGTCACCATGGCCATAGCTGGTTAGCTGGCACCACAGCCGCTCCAGTCGTTCCTATAGCACGTTACTCAAATTGCCTTGGTAGGAGCTTGTGAACTGGCTCCCTGTCTGCTGAAATTATCAGATGTTGAATTCGTCTTTATGGCTGAGAACTGCAGCAGTGCTCCCAAAATAGTCAGGACACGGAGAAGAGAGATGGCTCTCCCAACGGAAGGCAGGAGACATCACATACGTAGGCAAAATTCCCTTGATGCTAAATCGAGGACTACAGTCTGCTAAAGTAGCCTTGATCTCCAACTCAATACATAGTACAGACGGCCTTCAAGGACTGATGCTCCCTACGTGGTGCAGCACGACACACAGTATAAAACCCGTTTGAAAGCAAAAGGCTTCCGTTCGCTTTGCCTGATACTTTTTTTTTTTTTCAGTTATATGAGGGTTGTTCAAAGCCTTCGCCCAGCTACAGCTGTGCCAGCAGCAAACGTTACCACTCACCCTGGGATGTTTCTTTCTTCTTCCAGTGCCCAGATCAGGATGAGGACAGGCTCTTTTCCACATCGTGGTGCACAAATCCTACATCTCAGGGAGCTGTTTTGCCTCTCAGCTGGCCTAGAACTGGGAGACTGCAGAAGTGGTTTTGAGATACCTTCCTCTGCCTTGTTCCTCTGAGCAGATTCAGATGAAGACGTACAAGTGAAGACTGGATTTTGCTTGTGTAACGTTTCAGCCGGTCGGGAATATTCCGTAAAAAGCAGGGCTGGGAGGAGGGGAAGAAATATAGAATATGGTAGGTTTTCTGCAAGCTATCTGTAATATTATGACCAAATGATTTCTGCTGCTCGTTAGATCCCAAGTAATATGGAAAAGGGTCAGTACCTGACATTTTCAAAGTGCAGCAGTGCTGACCACTTTATCTTCATAGGGACTTGAGGCAGATTGCTGTGCAATTTAGTTACCTTAGTAACATCAGACAGCATGTAGACTTGCAAATAGTTGTTATGTCGCCTTGCCAATCTGCTGCTACACCTACCAGGAATGCAGAACAAGCAGTCAATTACAGGGATATCACTCAAATTCATTATACTAGCGTGCAAGAAAAACATTACTTCTTTGCTTATGAAATTAGCTTAATTCCAGTGGGAAACCCCACATCTTTTAGTATGATTTTTTCCAGTGAAAAAAATTCTTAAAAGAACTGGCTATTTATTACTTCTGTTCCTCCTGAAACCGCTTTGCATAGATGATATGAGACAGCCTCAAAGCAATATTGTCCTGATTTTCTTAACAGTACACACACTTAATTTTCAGTTGGGAATTTATACAGAAGCGGCAGGTTTTTAGATACTGGAAACTAGTGAACCTTGCATATACACAGAAAGGAAATGTTCTTTTCATAGGTGTCACGACTTACGCATGACGATGAAAAACAAGCCTAATACTCATTGTTCTGCAAGCAGAAGGAAGTCTGAATGAAGCCTTTTCAAAAAAATTATTTTCTAAAAAACAAATACCACTCCATGATAAATGTAACAAGAAACCAATTAAAGGGAAACTTGGCCTGAAATAAAGGCATATACAAGGGGGCTTTATTACTTTCTAAACAACAAAAAGAGACAAAATGCCTAAAATTGCCCATGGTGCCTTAAATCACCTGTGCAAAGGTGGCACTGGAGATCTGAGGAGGATTTTGCTGTTACCATCAAGATCTTTTTTCAACCCAGTAGTCTTCCGGCAACCCTCTTCATGTCTACCTCCGTTACAGCATACACCAGAAAACCAAACACACTTGTATACCTAAAATCCAGCTGCCCATCCAGTGTACGAGTTTAAAATATTGATAGGGTTGATTTCTTGTTAAAACGCTTCATTTAGGGCAGATAGATAGTGATTTACGGTGGTCAATGTGCAATTAGGATGATTTGCGCCATCTCTCCAGCAGACAATTGCACTGGCGGCTGGGGTAATAATGCCTTAGATCACCACTCCTAAACGGATGGGATGGAGCACATTTATTACAGTCCTACTTCTGGGGTGATCTCTTTTTAAAAGCAAAGTCTATCTTGAAATGACTGGATTCTCCCCCACGTGATAAATCACCTGTCTTGAAAAGAAAGTTGAAAAAAAGAATCGGGAAACTTTTTGTGAAGTTAGTTTCTTTAATTAACTCTTAACAATAACAAGAACTGAATGAGGCTCTCAACTTTTATGTAATGTAGCGGGAAGGAGAATCTCTCTCATGACACTGTTTTACATAGGAGTGGCAGCAAGGTGTAAACATAGTGTTCTCATAAACCAAATTTCACCCTCCTTCACTTTAGTGCCTTCACTTTTTATTTGATCTGAAGTCATTCTGAGAATTGTATTAGCATAGCACCAGAGCCAATATGCTCGTTATTCAGACAAGAACAAGGGAAGAAAGGACAGAGCTCTTGCCCTTTATTTCCTTTGGCTGTCTGGGACAGAAGATGGCACAGTCACCTCCTTATTTCACCGCATCCCTGCTGCTGCTCGGGCATCTGCACGTGATACAGCCCTGTCACACATGCAGGTATGGAGTTCGGACGAGGTCTAGTTTTTCAGAAGTTTTCTGCACCCAAACTTCAGCTGGAACATAGTTCAGCTGCTCGGTGAGAAAGCCAGATTTCTCAGGCAGCATCTTGGGAAGTTTTAAAGGGTTTTCCAGGAGCTGTAGATTAGGATCCACTTTCAGAAAAAGTGCTTAGTATCCTTTGGTGCACTGGGTTAAATGGGTAGATGGATAATGTTTACCACACTGAACGCTAAACCCCTTCTGGAAACCTGGCCACAAGCGCAGAAGTGGGAGCTAAGACTGAAGGTTTGTGTTTCTTTCCTTGAAAGGAATGGAAGCAGCTGGATATTCATCTGGTAGCCCCGTTACAATCCCGATGAGGACAATATGATTATCCACCTGAGTGGCTAACTGCAAGAGTCAGACCGGGTGCACAAATGTGTATTTTATTATACATAATATATGGATATGTATACTAAATTTGTGCCAAACAGCTGTTTATTTTAGAAGAGACAGCTGTTACTGGGATTCAATTTCTGATGTTTTTCAAATGTCACAGGAAGAAACATTGCATGTTAGCTTACAGTTGCATGAACTGCTCACTAGAATTAATAAACTTTCTGAAAAACACATCTAGAATTGCATTAATTACGAAGGATACTCATTACCATTTCAACGCTTTATGCTGTGACCTGACCAAAAATACATTAAAAAACTACGTTATTGACTAAGCACATAGCTACTTTTATAATCTCAATTTTCACATATTATTGCAAGCCGTATAGTAAGTTTCAGTTAACATTTAGAATTTTAAAATTTCATTCAAAATTATTTTTAATTCCAAACATATACTAATTGTACAGTATTTCAGCATAAAAGTGTAGCTAGGATAAGAGCCCCATTTTACGAGGTCCTGTAAAAATACTTAGCAAGAGACAAACATAAAAGTCACACTTTAAAATGCCAGGCTAGAGCGAGGGCATGTAACGCTCCTGTTCCTGCATTGCAAATAGAAAGAAGTATACACGGTCACATTTTTAGAAGCGCATGTCTTTTCCTGTTCTCATTGAAAGAAGCAGTTAATGCCTTTGAAAGCGCTGTGCCACAACTTTGCCAAACCAAAGTCTGAGCTTCTTAGAGAAGATATTAAAATGCGGGCTCAATAATTTTAGGTTTGCTCAGGTTAGAGGAGAGCACTGGAAGATCAAGCAACTGAAATGCTTAGTCCTTTTTTTTAGTGTGTCAAGAGGAAGCTTTTCTTCTCTGCGTGGTCCTCATTTCATCTGGACAATAAAGGTTGAGTTTTGAAATTTCTTAAATAGTACAGACACTTAATTTTCAGTTAGGAATTTATACAGAAGCAGCAGGTTTTTAGATGTCTCATTATGAAGATTGAGTAAAATACAAAAAGTATTCAATTTTTCATAATGAATTGTAAGTTGGTTTGAAAGCAACAGTACTATGACTTGTCTGATAGCTCCTTGTTCAGTGGCTCAAACGTTTCTTGACGGTGTGCGTACAACGAGTTTGGCTGCTCCCATGCAACGACTCTCACCCACCACAACACAGCCCCAAGGGATCAACCTGGTGACTGCAGGTAGTGTCCAGGAGCCCACGTTAGGGCTCGTTGGGCTAATTGACCCTCCTGAGGCAGACTAAGGTGGATTGACTTCCTTCAGGGTGGCTATGACTTTTTCCACTACCCTTGGGCATCTACCTCCGCTGTGCCACGTAGGCATACTGAAATTCAGTTTGAAGCTAAAAAGCCAGCATCATAACTTAGTTACAATTGCCTGCATTGGGCTCCCACTCTGCGTTTGCCAAAATGACGGCAGTTTTTCCTCCAAACACAACTGCGTGGTCAGGCTGGCCACGCCGTGGCCACAGCCGCTGCTCCAGCTCCATGCAGATCCCTGCTTCTCGCAGCTGCTCGTCCAGCGCCAAGGGACAGACGTCAGCACCTACAGAAAACAGTCTGGATTATTGAAACTGATAACTACTGTAGTTTGGCTTGTGCAGCACGGAGCCCAGGCTGTGTGATGGTCATTGATTTTTCAGTTAGGGATGTACTTTATAGGCATTGCTTGTACTTTTCTTCTGTCCTGCTCGTACAGCCTCCTTCCTCCTCCGCTGCACGCATTAGTGCTGGCTGCAGGTGTGATGCCCCAGCTCTGCACTGCTTTCCTTCCCCACCTCTTGTCCATCTGTCCCCATCTCCATTGCCATCAGGTCCATTTCTCATCCCTCTGCCTGCCCTGGGCCATCTTCTGCCCCGCATCAGCACGGCTCCTTTTCAAGCTCTGCTTCTGGCCAGGGATCACCACCTGGAACCACGCTGTCAAAGCTGTGAGATGTGGGGAGGAATCTGCCGCTTGTGTCAATGGGAGTGTGAAAATAGCCACGAGAGGAAAGGCAGTCTGCCTGATTTAGGCAATCAGCTGATCTGTATTCAATGAAAGACGGAGCAAGTGGAAAGAATCCCTTGAAAACAAATCACTGATAGAACAGTTAAGATGGCAGTTTGGGCATTTAATATATGCTGTAGCTGAAGCTCTAAATTATCATCTAAAGGTCAAAATCGTTCCCCCGGGGTCAGGCTGTGGAAGCAGGTTTTTTACAAAAGAATTGAGCAGGAGCAGGCAAGGTAGAGCCCAGATCTCCAAAACACACGGACAGATCAAAGGCTGTGTTGCTTCTGCCAACTACTTGCAGCAGTAGAATCTGTGTTAGGTTTGACATACGCGTGGATCTCGTGGGTCTTGCCTTGCTGCTTTCCAGAGCCAACCTTACCGGAGCCGGGGCTCTCCCCACATCTGCCAGCATTGCTTACCAGTACCCTACTTACAAGCTGCTGCCGTTGTCGTGGTCTTGTGGCTGGACGAGCCCAATTTAAATAAATACTCGTACTGTAGCAATAGACCATCCTAAGCACCAGATGAGGTTAAGTATGTAGACAGACCCCTGTTTTGCACATCTGACGCATCTTACGGGAATGACTTCTGCACTTCCTGTGGTTGTGCTTAACGCTTTAGAAATCAGAAACCTTGAAGAGGTGCGTTATGCTCCATTTCCTCTAAATGGATGCATCAAGTCACGTAAAATATGCAACAACAGTTCTTAAAATGGCTGTAAGGCACTTTAAATATCCTGTTACCTCATATATCAAAGTAAGATAATTGATTGAGCCCGTTCCAATGAACTCTGAACTTAAAGCATTTTCACTTTTTGTTACAGCTCTTCCCTTCAACTAAAAGTCCTTCAATAAAAAATAAGATATCTGTGATTTCTATCTTTAGTCATAATTTTAACTTTGAAATAGCAACATTACAAACTGTCTAAATACCAGCAGTGAAAATAGGCTTCCTACTTCCATCCTACTCACACTTCATGAGTTAATAATTCATTAGCTTGAGCACTGAAGGGTAAATCATAGCGGCACAAGGAGGATAGAAACATTCATATCTCAATTTGGGAGCATTTTAAACATGATTTCTTTAAAGCAATATTGTTCTAAAGGGCCACTTAAATGCAAATACTTACATATATAATAGACACGGTATTTTGGCTTGGATTTCCATGTCAGCTTTTAACGTACAACATTTTTGCTTCCCTAGCAAAGTTATAGTTCAAATATAGACTGTAGAGTTGAAATGTTGGCAAAAGCTGTGGCAGCAACTTTAGTATGTGACTCAGATAGATGTTCCTACAGGCCAAACTTTCAGCCTCGGGCATGCAGGAATGTAGATCTGATCCTGGATATGCACTTACTAATGTGATAACTTAATTGCTTGTTTGCACTTTCAATTACCAGACCGAGCATGTGAGCATAGGAATTTTTTTTATGCACACAGCAGTGCGTGGGTTAGGACCTCATGGCAACCCATGGGAACGATGCAGCTGCAAAGCAGCAGATGAAAAGACACGTCCAGACATTGATCTAGCCAATTTCTCCTTCTAGCTTCCAATAATCTGATAAGTTCAACCAAAAGCATTTGGTATTTCATCCCCTGAAGTTTAATCTCTTTTCTTCCCCCTTGATTTTCATGGCTCCCTGGCAAAGTTGCTTTACAGGATCATTTTGTGATTGAGGCACTGAACTGAGAGGCAAATGAGTTCAGTTCAGCTCTTGGTTTTGCTCCAGACTGCTTGTGTCGTGTCAGGCAAGTCATTTAACTTCATGGTATCTCAGGTCCCATCTGTATTATGGGAAAAACACAACCTGCCTAAGAGAGGCTATGAAGATACAACCATACCCTCAGGAGATTCTCAGACACAACAGTAATATGGCCTAAATAAATGCACACGGTGAAAATAGGTTTCCATTCCCCTCCTGTTTATAATTCATGGGTTGCTACTTCATTACCTTTAGCACCGAAGGATAATTTTTATCAGCATTAGTATCTTCGTTCTGTAGCATTTTATACGCGGTTTGCTTTAAGATGGTGTTGGTCTAAAGATCCATACAAACGTAAAGCAATACAGAGGAAGATCCTTTGCTTTTAAGTAATTCAACACAAGTGCTTAATTCCTAGCACTCCAGAAGGCCATTTTCCTCTTAAATCCACTGCATTTAGCTTTAAAACCTGGTAAAACATGAAAAGTAAATACCTAATAGCACGTCTGCGCTATATTCACTGCTGTGATTGCTAAGTAGCTTGGGCTTTTCTGAGGTAGCTTTTAACCTCCAGACCATTCTGCGTGCTGGAAATTCCCCACACCTGGCTTTCCGAGTGGTTAATCTTCTCCGGTAACCCGGTATTGCCTTGGCCTGCTCATCAACTGATTCAACTTGATAAACCAGAGAAGGCAAGAGTTTGTTAATTAGAGGCAAAGGTGGCTTAGGTGAATCTGCCCTGCTGCCGTAACAGAAATAGGAGAAAAATAAGGCACATATACAGACCTGGTTACTGCCAGCAACACCGGCTGCCTCCAGACCACACGGCAGCTGCTGTCCACGGCCAGCCCAGAGATCCCGGTCCCCAGATCAGAGATGCGTAAGTCCAAAGACCAGTGCCTCGGCTGTTGACTGATGAAATTAAGCTGGGCAGTGCCCAGAACAAGTGGAAAAGAGACATAGACGTTTACAAACCTTGTAAAGGTTTTTACAAGGAAAATTCAAACTCCGGGCATCAGCTGGGCCCCAATAAACAATGGACAAACTCCTATGCGTATGATGAAGCAGATTTATCCACAGGTCTCATCGTTGTGGTCGGAGCTTCACCCTGAACCTAGTTAAATGAGAATAGAGGAAGGATATGTAGGACAAAGTTACAGGCCGTCGCTCTTCAGTCTGCCTCTTCTGTCCATCACCCACTCACAAATGCCGATCGTAGGGAAGGGCTGTATCCATATGTGAAAGACAGAGGCAGACAGAGAAAGAACCGGGGTTTTGTTAGTTTTGTGTTCTTTTTCAACCCAGAAGACAACATAAAAGTAAGACCGGGAAAAGAAGTAAAAATGCAGGTGATTTTCTTGGTCAGACTTAAGCCAATACTTACTGGTGTTGGAGTTCCACAGAGAGATTTGGAGTGGTGCTTCCAGAACAGCAGTCTGGATTAAAATCAAAGCCTAAATATCAGCAGTCAAAAGTGGTCTAGCAAACACCTGAATCAAACTGAAGACGTAATGAACCGTCCTTTGTAACACACACAGAGCACTGCAGGAAGTTGTTTTTCTTTATTTTCATAGGAATGTTGTGGTTTAAATTTTATACACTACTTTTTCTCCCGCATTTATTGAGTTTCAGAATGAAAATAGCATCGCTTTTGACTTTGTTTCCTTTTTCATACGAAGCGTGCACTGGATTTCTCATTCTAATGAATTATTCTAATCGACGCCATTGCTTTTATTTGTTAGTCTGAGTTTGTCTTTTCTTTAGGTTTTTGCCTTTCTGGGAGAAAGAAGAGGGTATATCTGATCTGGATGTACTGGTCCTAAAAATTAGTGGTGATTATTCACTAGAACTCACGACCACTAACAAGAGACAGGAAGTTTTTCATGTTTGAGACAGCAGCCGCGTACGTTCAAACGCTTCCTGTCGAAGCTACCGAAGATTTTCAAGAGGAGAGCGATTTCAAGCCACAATAGAAGATTTGAATTTTAAAAGTTTCACTGAGGATGACACGGAGCCTGAAACACTAGGGGTTAAATCACTAAAGGCTGAATGTAAAGACGCAAAACAAGCAATAGGAGGAGGAAATTGAAGTGGGGATGTAATGTGGGTGTAGTGGTTGATGAAATGCAGATCAGAGAGGGGATAGCAGCAGTGGCATTTTGGGGAGCAGAACAGAAGAGGCTGCAAGGCTTGCTGGCAAACCCTGACCAAAACATGTGTTTCTGCTTTGAACAGAGAGTTGATTTTTATTATTATTACTATTATATTTAATAAGGAAATAATATTGTAGAAGCCAGGGAAAAGAGATAAAGACAGCTGGGGGGCTGTTCCACAATAACATTTGGGGAGAAGAGAATACTAATAAAATAGCAACTCTGTTGGGGGGGGTGGGAAAGGAAAGAGAAGGAGAAGGCGAAAAAAAAAGATTTGACGATAACCAGCAAAAATAAAATACAGCTACCTTACAAATACAGCAGACGAGAATCATAACCTAAAGTTCAGAGCTATCGTGAGTTCTTCAAGTACGTACTCATCTGAGAGAGACCGCAGACTCGGTACTGACATAAACGGTTCCCACCGCACACGTTATAAGACCAAGAGAAAACTGGTTCAAATACAAAATAAGTGTACCTGGCACAAAGAGAGCGCATGCAGCAAAGTCCTGGAGCACACACTCATGCAGCAAATCAGAGCTCCACCGAGTCCCTCCTGAGCAACAGGCCTGCTGCACTAGAGGCTTTCCAGAAATAGCTGATAAATAGACAAAATTCTTCTGGCACATCCCGTCAGGACGGACTGTAGATGTAATACCATATATTTAAAGCCAAATATGGGTATCCACTCTTCAGTAGGTTTTTTCCTAAGGATGCAAACCCATTTTGTAGTAAACTAAAGAGAAACGTCTTTTCTATTCATGAGCTTTAAAAGACAACATGGAATAAGTTAGCAATATAAGTCTGGATTTAGCAACTTCCTTAAGTGAACTGCACGTACGTTCTTAATCTCCAGCGCGGCACCCTTCTCCTTTTTACCCTTTCTAAGCAAAATACAGAGTTATATAACAATAATTCAGATTTATCACTGTGATCACAAATTTCTGTACTAAAGATGAAACCACTATTTCAGTGCTTTCCAAAGTTCCCAATCCCTCCTAGGCATCAAGGCAGTTCAGCAGGCTGCTCATTGTAGGCAAACTTTTCTCCTGTGACCCGTTTCCAGTTCTCATCCTTAAGTCCCAAATTCCAACACTTTGACCAGTTACGTAAAAGGGAAACATACCATGTACACCCTTTGAATAAAACAACTATGTTTTCTATGTTTCAGGAGGCATCACTCTGGATTGCCATCCAGTTGCTCAGCAGATGTTTGCTGGCTCTGTAGGACCTGTGGGATATACGTAGTTCCATACACTAACCACGTTATCAACGTGGTAACTAAAATGATGTTCACCATTAACCCTAACGACGTGACGGTGCTCTGCTCAATATGCCCGTAGGCTCCAGCCAAGCCTTAACAGGAGCTGCCCCACAAAGCTGGCAAGTGGGCCCTCAGTTTTATAGGGTGGCGGACTTTCTTCGTGAGCATGTATTAAATAAATATTAATTGGGAACTTTTAATATTAAATGTTTGTGTTCCATTAATGAAAGTACTGTTCTCTGATGTTATGATATCAGCCTATAATTAAGTCTCCTTCTACTAAGAGTCAGGATACGAGGCTTTCATATCCTGTTTTGCTGCTACTGGTTGTGGTGTTTCTCTGTGTCAGTAATAAAAATATCCTACGATGACGGGATGTACCCAAAAGGCAATTATATATACTAAAGAGGAATTCAATTACATATAACAATGGACAAGGAATCATTCCTTTTATAATGGGTCTGTAACACCTCAGATATTTTAGACAGTATTCATGCTGTTAACTACAATATGTGTGGTCAGCTGGGGCTAAAATCTTCATTTCTCAGCCCCAAAAATCGATCCACAAGTTACAGATTATTCTCCAGTCTTTTCGTTCCAAGAGTTTTACCTTCCCTTGGCCCCAAAAGGGAGAAGAAAACATCACGTATGTGCATTTCAAACACAACTACCGCAATATAGTACTCGATAGTGATAAATTATTTCCAGTTCTGGTGTCTCCAATAACGATATAGGGAAAAGGAACAAATAGCGAATGCCACCCAGATGAAATTAGGAAAGCAAACACAGCAAGGACCAAACTAGAGACATTAGAAATATAACGAGATTGAACTTCAAATGTTTCAAAATAACATTTTGGTAAAATAAAAATTGAAAACAACATTAATGGGAAGAAAGAACCTGTAAATGCTGACACGTGCTGGCATAGTGAGCAACGACCGATGGAATATTCCTTCGTTACAATAGCAAGCATAAGAACTCTATGGCAGCAAAAGGAGATCAGTGCTCAGCTAAGTGAGTTAAAGGCTAAGATGTGGGGCCACACAAATAAAAGTTTTCACACCTGTAAAAAGTTTCAGAATTCTGTTATCTACCCTGTTCCGCATACGCAGGTTCTGACAGTCATCGGTAAAATTGAGGATGAGCCAAATTTTACTTGAAAACATTTATAGCAGCACTAAGGAATTCAAGATTTCCTTTTATAAATACAGAGTAATAAAAGATGGAATCTAATACATTTTTGTACGCTGCATTTTTTAAGACAAGCACCGCTCATAGTACAAAATAGTGTTTGCGCATTGATAAAATTCAGACAACCACCTTTTATCCAATGACTCAAACTTTTTTCCAGGATCCAGTAAGGAATAGTAACAGAAAATACTTGTTGAGGCTACACATAGTGGTCAGTTCCTGAAGAATAATATTATTATTAAAAGTTCCGTAGTCTGTAGATGAGGATCTTCAGAGCACAATGTATCCACCAGCTGCTTCCACCTTGGCACTTGTTTCCCTCAGCCTCTTTTGAACAGTCTCAGCCACAAGATTTGTTTCATGTGTTTTGAAGGTTCTGCAAATAGCTATGCCTTTTATTTCTCCTTAGGGAGTTGCCGAGGCTGACGTACCTTGGTGTTGTGCTAATATTGAAGGAATGGGAAGTATTTCAAAAAGGCACACGAAGCATCTTGTCGTTAGAAATTCAACACGTTACGGTTTTGAAGCACTGCTGATTTATTTGGAGGGACGTAATTTTGATTCTTCTCCAAACAAGCTGGCATCAGCGATTATGTGGCATAGCTGTAAAAATACATATTTACTGACACAGAGCTAGATACAGTTATAAGAAAAGTAATCCAGCAGAAAGACTATTTTTTTCAGTTTGAGGGTTAGAGATTGGAAAGCGGTAATTAAAACAAAGGGAGCATCGTTGCTTCACTAGTAGCGAGACCAAGATTTCGGCAAAGCGCTAAAGAAACATAAAAGAACTTGGTAACTTTGAGTGTAAGTCAAAGCTAGATCTCATGGACAAGCAGCGTGATCTGCCGGGCTCGACAGAAGGGCCGTATAATTGCAATACTGGAAGATGACAATATGAGATCAAATGAGATAAATTCTGAGCCGGTGGTATTGACGTGAGATCACGTATTCACTTATTTACAGATCTGTTTCTTATCCTAATTAGTCAGTAAATATTTCAGTGCAAATGTAAGAAATCAAAATAAAATGTTTCGTAGTTTATGGTTTAGAAATTTAGCTCAGAATAACCTTCAACATGATCCCAAAAGCTTCACTATGGTTATTTTGGCTATAGTTTAATAAGTAATACTAAATTGAAGATGTTTCCTGTTTTTTATGAATAGATTCTAACTGAAACAATGCAGAACTCACAGTACTCATTAAAGTGAGTACTTCAAAGAGCAGCATTTAACTTGAAATGAAATTAGACCTTGAAGAATGCCACAAAGCGAGAAGATACCTCAGCAAACCATACAGTCCTTACATCAACCAGGCTACATTTCAGGCTTTAAGATGACAAAGTCTATGGGCTCATTTTGATGCAAAATTCACGTGATCTGACAAAATCGTGCCTAATAACGAAGCATCAAATGAAGCGTTTTTCACCTTGAAAAGAGAATAGAGAAAGGAAAGGCAAAGACCTTTGCAAGACTGACGAAAAGGGTATCTGTATCGGTGGTACCAATAAGGAGCTCAAATTCTCCTCTGAACAAGTTCATCCTCATCACTAATCGAAATGACGCTCACAAAACAAAAAACATTAAGTCTACTTTACAGGTCTATAATACAATGGTCTTTTGCCTCTGATCAAGAGGCTCAGCCTCCTTAGCAGACTGATTAGCGAGCGTTACAGTAAACAAACTTACTGAATTTTGATTTTCATTGAAAATGTTAATTTATTTTGTTTCCAAGGAAAAGATACTAAATAATATTTAACTTAGGCTCCTGTAACACGTGTTTATTTGAAGAAGATGATATGTTTCTAGAGCATGGGAATGTACCGTTGGTCAAAATCATAGAAGATATTCAGGTGCATAACTATCTGGCTTAAGACTATACTTGTAAATTATAGCTCCACAATAAAGAGAAGTACACTACAGAAAACAGTCTCATTTTAAAATATTTTTTCCCCTGTTTCTTGTATTATCAGAAAAAAATAAAAAATGTTCATTAGATCAGGGTGGGGTTTCTTTCCTCCTCCTCCCTTACCTGGCAGTAGCTTGCCAATTGCTAAGGATTTATTACAACCTTACATTTATCACTATCAACATTTCCTCACAAAATTCCTCAGACAAGGCAATGGTTTGCACCATAAAAAGTCAACTCATCTCACTCGAAGAAGTGTTCTCTGCAAGCATCAGGAGATCTTACAATAAGAGACCATAAATTAATAGTCCTAAACGACTCTAAAGTTCCCGTTAAGTGTTCAAGGATAAAATAAATCGCATCTCTGGTGTATAAGTGTCCGTGTTCTGAGCCCGCCCATGTGCTTAGTGAAATAGGCTGGCTTGCAAACCCGACTTCCAGACGCACAGAAACTGCTTAGGAGATAATCCTGCTTGGGTTTATTGATTCCTGCACGTGGCACCACATAGGAGCACCTAGACCCCCATCTCAGCCTGAGCTCCGGGACTCCTGGTACTATTTCAGATACCGGCCAGTGTTTTAAGGGAGCTGGAGAAGTTTACAAGTTGATTTGAGACAGGTTAACGTGGGTGTATTTAAAGACGTCATTTATTGGTTTGGATAAATGTGATCTCGTATCTACGTTTAATACGTTATGCTGGATTTTTCCCAGTCAGTTTCAGTTGTAATATAAATATTATTTTCTGTTTTGTCAGTCATGAGAAGCTGACTTCCCATTACCGCAACCTGACTTTTTTCAATAGAACTTTGAATATAACCTAAGTAAATAGTTTACAAGTCCACAGAAAAGTCAACCCAGCTTTTCCAACACATGGGCAGAGGGAGTAGCAAGACGAGACCTCAAAGAAAAGGGATATTCCCAGATCACTAGAGCAGGGTGGGAGCGAAGTCACGTTTTTCCAATTCAAAGCATTAGCAATATCCAAAAAGTCCAACATCTATTTCCGTTTTAAATTAGTTTCTGATAGCACTGGCGCCAAATCACTTTTTCATGTCACAGGGTAATTGTCAAAACGAGTTTTAATTAAGATAATTTTGCCACAAACTACCTGAACATTAGCGCAGTGTAGAAAACATTGTTTCTCTAAATGTCTTTTGCCATTCAGGTGGCCTAATTGCAACATATTTCCAGGCTGCTGCATCCACTACTTTAGGGTATGCAAGCTCAGAATGAAAAAAAAAAAATCTTTAATACTGTCAAAGGGCTCCTATCTTCTAGGAGAATACAAAATATGATAATGGACATTAACGTTCAGTGCCAAATGGTGACTTGAACCCGTGTGTCCCACGTGCCTTTGCTTCAGGTCTAGACAAACATTTCTGCGGTAATATCAGAAGCTGCTTACTTCGNATCTTCTAGGAGACTACAAAATATGATAATGGACATTAACGTTCAGTGCCAAATGGTGACTTGAACCCGTGTGTCCCACGTGCCTTTGCTTCAGGTCTAGACAAACATTTCTGCGGTAATATCAGAAGCTGCTTACTTCGCTTTCTGCTTTGCTAGTATTTCACCGGGCTGCCTGAAATTACCTATTAGAAACATTTTATTGCCCATTTGCTTTTATTAAAGCATTTTAGATGGAGATGTACATGTATTTAGTTATGTGCACGGTTTAGATATAAGCAAAATAAAACACAGCCCGATTATGGCTGAATCAGTTTGGGGAGCCAAATAGGAGCCATTTTCTGGCAAGAAACAAAGAAATAATTGAATCTGCAAATTCCCAATTTCCTTTTTATCCATTAGGTCTGCAGCAGAATTTATCTGTGTGCACTGTCCATCTTGCAGAAATTGCCTCTCCGAAGCATGCCCGCCGAGCTCCCCACGCTGCCACTGCGAGCTGCGCCCCCCCCGCCCCCCCCTATTTCTAAATCTGGAGTCATAAACTTAACGGATGTGTAGGAAGGGGCTTTTGTGGAAGCATCTGCAGGATTTGTACGGAAATAATGTGATTCCACGTACCCTGCCCATTACGGGATTCGAGATATATGTAGTCTGGATGCATGAACTTCCTCACAGAGATACTTTTGGGGCTAAAAAGGCAAGAAAAGGCTGGTGGCTGTCCCTGAAAGTGATCTTCGTTGCACATAGGCCGATGTTGAACGGACAGAAAAAACGTCTCGGCTGTAAGAGGTGCCTAACCAGTCCTACAGGGGCTTGGCTGCACCGGAGATAAGGCACATCAAAAAAAGCCAAGGAAGCGGAAAAGAAGCAAGCTGTTACATTGCTTTACAAAACAAAATCCAGCACGTTCAGGGAGAACACGTGGCTGACATCCACATCCGTCAGGGCCAGCAAAATCCGGTGCTGAACTCCCAGAAGATGGAAGAAGGGGAAAACCTTGCCGAGGGAAACGCCCCCAGAAAGGGGCAGGGTGGGATGGGCGAGGATCTCAAACTCCCCCAGGGCAACCCAGAGCAGCCCGGCACATGAAACGGGGAACAAGGAATTGAGCTGAGCGTATTTTTTTACTGCAAAAAATATTTGGGGCAGAAGCTTTCATGGTGCTCTAGTTCAAGCTCTGTACATCACAAAGCTCTCAAGTAAATGTAGCCACGGGTGTAGCGCTGCTTTTTCATTATCCCATTTGAAAGAATCATTAATGGCATAAACACATTCTTAGATAACTTTTTAATCCTGTTGGAAATGGTTTGGGGTTTTTTCCCACATGGACCAGCTGCGCATTTCAGCTTCGCCTTTGGTGGAAGGATACTGCATGCGCATTGAGACAGGACGTGTGGGAACCTCGCCGGTAACCTGACCAGTTAGACCTGCTTCAGCACCCAGTTGTTCTTCCTTTCCTACAGAATGCTATTCATTAGCTATTTTATTACTCGGTATATCGAATACAGACACTTCACAGAAAACAATAACCCCTCTAAGTAGCTAGCTGGAAACAAGTGTTGACATCTAACATATATTAGTATCGTGCATCAGCTGGAACCAGTTTCTCTTCAATGAAAAATACAGAGTTCAGTTCCAGTACCCATTAGCCAAATAATCAAGCCCAGATTGTCCCGCAAGGAACATTAATAAGTAAATTATACAAGACACAGTAAAAATTAATCATTTTTACTTCCATCAGAATGCTAGATAACCTATGATAGATAGCTCCCCGTGGCGTCTGGCTAAAAATGACATTATTTAATGACCTTTGCATCTATACAGTTAAGACTATGCGGGATCATTTAAATTTATAATCTGTTACTGCTTCTTTCATCGTTCTAAGTTACAAGAATTGATCTGCTGGGGGAAATACAGCTTGTTCCTGTGACTTTCGTTCCCAAAGCAGAGTGCTCCACAGATAGCCCCACCGCAAGACGGAAAATACGAAGCGCAGTTGGTGTGAGAAGCCAGGAGCCGTGCCTGTGCTGCTCTCAGCATATCCAGGTCACCATCATCCATAACCTTGATCTTTCCAGCCTCTGGTAACTTCCATCGTAAACTTAAAAACTTATTTAATATATTATCCGTCGTGATATGTCATCTCCCTATTACAGCCCTTTAGGATTTTTTCCATATAATTTTGAACATACTCTAAAACGTATTTTCCTTCAATCCCGTGTTATTTACAACACTCCTGTTCATTATTTTCTGCCCCATGTATTTCACTAGTGAGCTCTGTGCTGTTCCCAGCTGCTGGCGCCTGGATTACATCGGTCCGGAGGAGACACTCGGCGGCGCGAGGCCCACGGGCTCTCCTCCGCTCGGCTGCCAGCGGCCAGCTGACTTCAGAAAACTTCACCAGCGCTAAGATGTTGCAGCACTTCCCTCCCCAGTTTGGTGCAGACAAGCGACTGAATTGGAATAAAAAGTACGCGTTAGAGTCTTTTACAGAAACACGCGTGAGGAAATAACACGGGAACGTGAGAATGGCTGGACCAGCTCAAACTGAACATGCTCGTTGCGTCCAGCGCCCCCCGGCATTGCCACAGCCAGTGTTTAGAGAAAGCACAGGCAAAAGGCGAGAACGCCCCGACGCTTCCCGCAATACCTTCCCAGCCTGCAGCTCTTTGCGGTCCGAGGATTTCCTGAAACCAAGGCGGAACCTTTGCATGTGACAGATTTTTTGTCCTCTGAGGATTTTGTTCAGTGGGCTTTTTCTTTTTTTGCTACCCTTGGAATGCACACAGATTTTTAGCGTATTCTCCATCCTGTAAGGAGGAGATACCACCTTGCAGTAATAAAACAGTGGATACACATAATATCATTACAATTTGGATTTGTAACTTAGGTTCCTGAGGCTTACAGAAACAATTAAAACCCCCCAATTTAAATTATTGATACTTCTGCAACAGCAACTGGATTTCTCCATACCGTCTTTTACGGAGGACTCTTAAGCCTCTTCGTGTATCTTTTGCTTTGATCCCACAGCAAGAACTCCCTGACTCTGGCAGAGTTTGTCTGTGTGGTTTTCAAGGCATCAGCAGGGATTTGGGAGCACATCGTGAGATTGTACGTGTAAATAGTTCAGGAGAAAAGAATATCAATAATTAAATTTTACTTTTATGTGATTTGAAATTTGAAGAGTTTGAAAGATAACTCAGTAAGCCTCCATTGCTCAGGGATAATTACCATAAAATGCTGATTCAGCAGAAATTTAGAGCCAAATATATACTCTTACTCTAAGCACTTTTCAAGATTCATAGCACAGTGAACATTTGCATCCTGGGTATCTCAATAGTAAAAAGATAATTTAACTAGGCTCATCTGTTTATTTCAAGTGCTACTCCTGATGTTTCTTAACTGTTTCTTAAATATCCTATAAAATAATTTTAAAAATACACATAAGCTAACAAAATGAGGAAAAACTACTCCGTTTCTGCACAAGCACAGTGCCTGAGGGGTTCCTCCTCACCCAACTACATCGCAGGCCTGGGAATGATTGGTGTAAAAATTGGTGTTTTTCAATGTACATAGGAGAGTTACGTATCAAGGGTTATTTTCATTCAGAGAGAAGGAAACTTACTTCAAATATAATTATACTGTTATTCTAAATATAACTGGAGCACAGAAAGCAACATTAACTGTGGTAGTTCTGGTATTGCTCAGACAGATAAGTTAGTGCTTACTCTATATTGCTGTTGGGAATTTTAACTTGTTTTCTTCTATTAAGTGGAGAATTTTGAGATATACCAAAGACAATAAGTTTCCTAAAAAGGCTTGTTGTAT
>VZSC01013064.1:23633-45542 GCA_013398225.1 Steatornis caripensis
GCAAAAACCTAAAATACTGTTTAATGTTAGCCCAGTAAAGTTCTTCTACCAAACCCAATGTGTTACGTGCAACACCATAGATTGGTATTTCACATGCTTATACTAAGCATGTGAACAACTAAGATTGATAACTTGTTCTCCTATCCCACCGTACGCACACACACTGCCGTGACAGATTTTAAAAAAATAAAACATTAAAAATCCCTCCCAGCCATAGACCAAGACCGCCAGCTTTGGCTCTGCCTTCACTCTCCCTCTGCGACATCCCCTGCTCCTGACAAAGCAGCAGAAACTTGGGGAGAAGCCTCACTTGCATTGCTGAGGGTTTCTACAGTGTTAGTCTCCCAGCAAATAGCGAAGCATGTGTTAGGCTCAAGTCTCTCTCATTCATAATATTTGCAATTTTCATAAGCATACTAGTAAGACTTATTTATAAATTTCCCAGTAAGAAAGTTGCCTTCAGCACAGAGGGTACAAAACTCTTCTATAAGATAGCGCAACAACGGTTGTTATTAACAGCAGAGCTTGGGAGAACAACGCAATAAAAATACGCAGTAGGTTATTTGAACGTGTTTTATGCCGTGTATTTTTAATATATACACACACACCCCTCCAACATTTGATCTATTATAAAACAAACATGCATATCTTTAAAACTATATTGAATATCAAATTGGAAGAACTGACACCCTGCCTTCGTGATCTCAATAGTATACTTTACCGAAACAAGAGGTTACATTTAAATACATTTTAATATTTGTTCAGTCAGCTGAAACGACAAAAATCAAAAGATTTTTGCCTCAGTGAAATTTGAGTGAACTCCGAACAACTTTAGAGGCTTGGCAAATGCAGAACGAGCATGTAGAAAATTGCATCGGAAGAACCGAGAAGTTAGGGAGTTGAAAGAAAAACGGTCAAGGAAAGCAACCAGCAAAAGGGATTGGGAAAAGGATGCGGGAAGAAGCGCCCTCAAAGACTTTTGCAAAGGCTAATATAAGTTCATCAATCAACGTTAAAGCTCAAGGAATAAGTAAAGTGGAAAAAATTACGTCCAGACTCCAGAAGACGGAAATGTGCAACTTTAAAACTGGTTGCTTCTCTGTCCTTATCTGATAATTAAAATGAATTCACAAAAGGTTACCACTGCCAATTTTTGAATATATTGCTGTAAGGATTTAACCATTAACTTGAGAATATTTCCAATTAGAAGTTGGATTAATTTTTAATCATATTTTAATGCAATTTCGTATTATAAAAGTAGTCCTTTCCTTTTACGGTCTGACCAGTTTCATGGTGAAATCCGTGTGAACCGCCACAACTGCACAGCAAAGATGTGCTGTGGCAGTTTCTCTTCCCGCTACTGTTAATGGGAGTATTTTTTTTAGTATTCTCAATATGACTAAGTGAATTAAATCGCTTGTACGGCCTTCACAGAGTGAAGCATGGCTAATTAGTTATTTGTGCTCTCGTGTAAATGATCTTGAGGAGGCAATAATTGCAGTGAATATGCATTAACTTCAAGAAAGACCCTGAAAATTGACTAGAGAAGTAATGGATTGGATAGCAAATATTTCATATGAAAACTTCCTCCGAGTTAATACAAGCATTAGTCATTACTCCCATCGCACCGCGCCCGTGTGGGGAGCTGTTGTCACCGTACCCTGCCCAAACATATTTGATTAACAGAAAGTTCCTTGATGCTTTGATTTCCTTTTTTCCCCTCGAATACCAGCACTTTTTTTCCCTTTACAGAAGCTAATTGTATTTTTAAAACGTGAAATTGTTTCATGTATCCAGAACAGAAATACCTATTTTAGAGTCGTTACTTTGTCCTCAAAATAAAATAAGATCCAGATCGGCCCCTGAACAAATAAGCCAGCCAAGAAGTTAGATCAGCCCTGTTATTGGTAAGAAGATTCAAAGGAAAAAGGAAGGATTCCACTTTCCTATCTCTGGCTAACTAAATCCCAGCCCCGGCAGCCAGGGGCAGCCCGTTCCCCCACCGCCAGCGGGGAGACCGATGGGCCGCACTCAGGGGATGCTTCACCCGCGCCCCGGCGTCAGCTGAGACCACGCTGGGAGCCCTGCTGCAGATTTCGCCTCCCGATTTACCCACGGATGTCACCTTTCTTTTCAGCTATGCGCTATTTCCAGGTGAACACCAAATTTTAACTGTTATGATAAACCCAGCGCTAATTTTCCCAGCCACGCCTGGCCAGAAAAGGAGAATCCTAAGGTGCTCCCCAGCTTACGCAGATGTATTTTGCAGCTGTTATGCAGGTGGTGCTGAGGCATGGCAAGGCAAGAACACCTCCCTGTATCTTCAAATGAAAACGGCTAGGCATGGCTTGTGAGAACAGCTAAAAACCACGTTGTTTCCGTAAGAATTGGAAACGGTATCATCAAACAGCCACAGAAGCATCTCCAGTGATCTAACTGTAGCCTACCCTCTCATCTTAAGCGTGGGACATTATATACGCACAGTTTCGTACACATCCCACAGCAATCTGGGTTTGATAGCTGGAATAGATATTTAGCTTATCTTGCGGAGTGACTTTTAATGACATTTAGAAGTGCTAAGGCACTTGGAGGATTAGACTGTTTATTAGTGCCAGTGTTTCCCTGCAAGCAGTTGCTCAGATATTAAGCGCTCCCTCTGCCAGGATACATCAACCCAACATTGAGCCTGTTCGGTACAATGCAAGTGTTTCATGTAATTCTGTTTCAATGAGTTTATTCTTGTCACCTTTATATGTTTATCTGCATGCAAACCTTCATGGCGTATTAACTAGAAGATCAAGTGAATTAAGTGCTGAGACATGAGAAACAGCCTCAATTTTTATTCAGTCCATTTTTGTTTCTCACTCAGGCAAAACCTTCTTTGGAAGAACACACTCCTGATTTTTCTTATCAGAAAGAGCACAGGTTGGCACTTAAACTATAAAAGCCTCCCTTCAAAACAAATAAAACAGCAGTTAGATTAAAAGCCCTGTGTGCGGTCTGGCAGTTTTAACCCAGCTCCTTCCGCGGTAATGCATCACCTTAGGCCAGCAGCAAAGGCAAAGGAACGAGCCCATACATTGGTGGTAGACATCACCGTTGTGCTGCAAAGAGATGATTTTGTAGAGGGGTGCTTAAGCATCCCCGTCAGCAGCGGCTGGGTGCACAGACCGTCCCTCTTGCAGCTTCTGCCTGCCACCAAAGCGCACAGCGGGCTGGTAAGGCACCACGCGCTCTCAGCTTCCCTGGCAAGCCAAAGGCTTAAGGAGACAGATCCCAAAATCCTTCATGCCCTGAGGTTCAACTCTAAAGAGAGCAGAGGTGCATATACACTGGGGGGGGGGGGCTTTCCATGATTTCCCAGTAAGGGCTTCTGTTTTTAAAACAAAACCTTAAATGACTTCCCAGAGCATTCTTCTAAAGAAAAAAAATTCCTACTCTATGACCTTACCCCACCTCCCTGAAAAGCCGATAAAAGCACCCATATGCACATAGTGCCTACCACTGAATATGTCCAAGCCTCACGGTATCGGTTTTGTATTTCTTTACTCTCGACAAGCAGCACAATTACAGTGCAGGTGTGGGATAGTTTTAATATTTCCCCAGCACTCTCTCCTCCAAAGAGTTTCAAAGTTGAGGAAATGGAGGCCCTTTTAAAAGGACAGAGTGTTCATTCTGCTGTAACGTGAAGCTTTCTGTACGCCAATCCTACCCTTCCTGATAGCCCGCAATAACTTTCATACTTGGGAGACTTCGGTGTCTTGCTTGCGAATGAGCCATCCGAAAAAAAATATGGCATGGGAAACATCCCATGAACATTTTTACTGCTCTGTTCTTCAGGATCTGATTTCTTTATTGAAAAAGCAGATAAATTCCCTTCTGTCAGAAAGATACCACTCATCACACCTGGCCATAAAGTCAGCTGTCACCACTGCGTACAAGGAAATTCAATAGTTGTACTGAATGCTGCAACCTAAACACAGAACCTGGAAGTGGGGGATTTTGGTGTGGGGAAGCCAATTATTTTGCTCTTGTGAGCTGATTTATATTATAATTCAGAGAATAAACACAGTAATTCCAGCACTCTTTCTTCCAGAGGAAATGCACGCGGCTTCAGATAACAAGATAACGTGAAGAGAATTCACTTCCTACGAGCTGTCTTTGTATTGTTTATTGAGCTAAATAAATGTGAGGGATGCACAATACATAATCGCAAAGCATCTTTCTGTTGCAGGAGGAACTCTATTCTACATGATAACTGATAATGGTATTTTTGTTCTAGTTTTAAAACAAGAATTAGAGCAATCAGCAATATGAAAAACAGGACAAAAACCATCTCGGAACTGTTTCTGCGTTCAGTTGCGCAGAAGTTTCCCCACAAGTTTTGCAAGGCAGGCTGTGGCAGGGTGTACAGGTGCATCTCGGCAGATGTGTTTCATTAGATGAAATCAGTATTACTTGATTCGAGTATGCTTACAGAGGCATGGCTGATAATTTACCTTTAATTGTTACTCATGCAAGCCAGTCTTTCCTCTCCCTATCAACAGTTAAAGTGTTTATACAATTAATTATCCGTTATTGAAGTCTCTACTGTAACCACCTTGTGTCCCCAGTAATTTAGAACTGAAAATTCATGCCTAAAGGTGGGATTTGCATAGCAGTAAAGTTTTACTCTGTAGGTCCATTAGTCACGTGAATACAAACAAACGTGGAATCATCAGAGGGCTCAGGAAGGCCAGGTAAGAAAACAATCCTCTAACGTTCCTGCTGGAGAATGCCAATATAGGCTAGTGCTGCCAGGTCCCATGAGACCCCTTACTATCCAGGCTCGTAAATCACGACTTTCTATGCTTTCTTCCACCCCCATTCTACTGCCTGCATGACACTTGTGCTGGGGCAGAGACAGAGGATAAAGGGTTCGATGCCGAAGGTTTCTCTGAGCTGGATTATGATTTTCTTGTCTGTCTCAACGCACCAAGATCCAATTCTCGACCCAACTCAGAAATAAAGCAGAAATTTTACAGCTTGTGCATGAAAGCTGTCGGCCTCCACCTCACATTGGGCTGTATCAGCACACGTCCACTAGTATTTGAACTAGCTATGTCCCCGTTTTCAGCAGTAGCAACTAGTAATTTGCAATAAAAACAGTGCTCAGTGATAAAACATTTCAGATTGCTCTTGAAATGCACCTTCTGCCACAGTCGCACAGAGTCCTCTAACTCAAAAAGGCTTCATGAAGCGAAGGACCTTTTCATGCATCCTTATACTGACCCAGCGAAGAAATACTTCTATAAAAAAACCACCCTGTAGAATCAAATAATCCAACGATTCATGCGATTCCTAAAAAGGACTCAACAATGTTTTCAGACTCTGCAGTGCTGTTATGTCTTCAGTCTTTTGTAGTAAGAGTAGCAGAAATTTGCAGGCCCGAAATCTTACTGCAAACCAGTAATGACTAAATTGTGATTGATAATACCAATTTGTGTGCAGAACTGCCACCGCAACATCCCATAGGAACAAAACGCTTCCTGTGCAGGATTTCTCCCACTTGTGCAGTGATTACAGTAATAACGATGAAATTGTTTTGAAAGAATTTCTAAGAGTCTGGTATTCCAGCAGAGTCTAGAGTCTGAAGGAAACAAAAGCTACTTTCAGACTTCTAGTTCCGTGTATAGGTCGGGACACGCTCAAAAATTACTCCCCGAAAGTTACAACACCTTTCAGACATGCAAAACCTGGTGGGAAAATTTCAGCGTTCATAGATGGCTCATTACCACTTCGGAGACTTGGCAGCAAGTTGCAGAGGTCAACAGTATGCTTCAGTGCCCTTTAGATAAAAGGACCCCTACTCAGTGGACAAGGCACAAACAGAATTCAACCCTTTCTCTTTTTGCTGGTCTTAAGCATCTCCGTAGAACATGTCTACCCAAAACCGTAACTTCCCCAACAACTGTGTTAGAACATTGAGAGATTTTTCCTAACACGGATGATGAAACGTCATTTTTGAGGACACAGGATAAAATGGGAACATGCCAGGAATTTACAAGTGAGGCTCGTGGGTTTTTTATATCTATTTCCTTGTTAGCTTACCAGGGAAACAAGCATACTGTAAAGTTCATGTTGAGGAGAAAGCTCATGCTTCACTGTACAGAAAAGGCTACTCTTGAAACAGAATCATCAAGGAAAAATTCAGAACAGGTACAACTGAAAATGGGATTTCACAGTTGCTTTGTAACAACATTTTTCTACATTTTTGCTGCCTTTCCTGGAGAAGGTGTTACAAATACTATGGTATACCTAAGAAATACTTTCCATGAGTGTCCATAATGATTCTGGTTGTGTTTTTGGACTGGAGCATGGTTTGCCCTATATCAGGGCCCAGGAGAGAGCGTGAGGCAAGATGTTTTGTATTTCTTTCTGCTGACTACCAGCAAGGAAAGAGCCTCCCTGCACGGTCCCAGGCTCCTCTGCACACATGGACAGGAGTGAGCATTTGCTTGTGTTTCCGTATCAGCACCTTCAGAGAGGTCAAACATCAATCCACAACCACAATTTTCTTCCCCCTGTTCTGTTCTTTGGACAACACAATGTTATTTTTGATTTACACATAAGCTCACGGCTCAAACTGAGCACCCATTCGCCTGAGCTGGCTCCGAAAGCCAGCAGAGATCCCCCTGTACCACACTGTGTGACAGAGGAGGCAGCAAGGCAGAAATACAACAGCCACCACCTGACTGAGATGCCATTAGAGACAGGAATTGCTAATAATTTTAGTCTTATCCATTTCCTGAGATTTAATTTCCCCTCTAATCTTTAATTGTTTACCACAGCTTTGAACTGTAAGCCAAGGAAGAACAGAACCAGCAAAGCCACTGTTCTATCTGCAATGCCAGACCCACTGCAGCAAGTAAGATCGATGTGATACAACAGTGGTCAAACCAAGGTGCAGAGCGCGCCTCGTCCCTCGGGAGAGCTCCTCTCCTCCGTACGTGGCCAACCAGCCCACAACAGCCTTTGCAGAAGGACCGCTTGGAAAGAAGCGGTCAGGAAAGTTGTACTGTATTGAGTATTATTAGTAGTAAAACAGGCCACATTTTGATATTTGGATTGAGCTACTGAATCACCTTAAGTGATACGAGATCTCGTGATATAAAGTAAACAGAATTTAACACCTCCTTGGATAAGACCATTTCGTTACTATTCTTCAATCCTTTAAAAATAATACATAGGAGGCACTTTTTTGTTTTACACAGTCTTAGCACTAACAATTCCATTTTAATAGTTCTGGATGACATGAAATTGTCAAGAACCATAGGAAAACACCAACAAATTCAAAAAGCAGTTTCTAATATCTTTTATAAAAGGTGGTATCTGCCCTGCCCCTCTAGAAGCAGTTGGATTTTGGTACTCTGACACAGGATCTCATTTGCTAGTCTCATTTACTGTGTATGCTAGCAAGTAGGAGTACTTTTAAGTGGACATTCCTAATTATTTTAGCTCTGTTTATTCAAAGGTGCTTAACATCAAGAGTATTTCCTGAACACGTCCTTTAGAGCTCTCTTACAGATGAGAATTTTGCTCTCCTGAAGTAAAAATAAACAGATTATCTATCAGAAGTTCTTAGAAACTTTAGTGCTCAGAATTAACCTTTTGTTCTAGAAGAAACAGGTCATTGAAATGGCTAGGTTGTAGCCAGGTTCTTGCTAATAAAAGGGGAAAAGGAGGACATTTGCTCTGTATTGAACGAACAGCTCTCCTCCCCAAAGGAGCACAAAGTCAACCTTGGCAGAGCCGTGACCGTCCCCCTCTTGTAGATAGAGGCATAAAAACAGTTCACAGTGAGATTTAGTCCATCTCACTTCAGCAACATTTTTCTATAAATGTAATCAGCATTCAAACAGTGCCAGAAGAGTTAAAGAAATAAGGAAGGTGTGGGAATCATCCTGTGGGCATTCAGGAGCCATCAGCATCTCCAGCAAGGCCAAACACTCTGCTGTAAAATATCATCGTGTTGCTGCCCTATAAAGGGTTACAAACACACAACAAACACTCAGTTCTCAGTCAGGGCTTTTATATCTTCCAGCATTTTTTCTGCTTCCCATTCCTTCTCTAGCTGCCTTATCAGTGTTACCCTGTATGCCACCTGCTTGAATTTCAAGCCATTTTGTTCTCATCCGGTTTCCTGAAACTTGTGTAAGACTTTTCTGCCTATATGTCTTTCAGTATAGAGGAGATCTCTATTAATTTGATCTACATAGGCCAGCAGCAGCAACACAATCCACATTGCTTGGTTGCAGCATCCAAGAAATACACAAACATATTCTTTCTAATTTTTGTACCGTTAAGTACTTGCAGTTTCAAGAAAACCTGCATCTTTATTGCAACTCCACACTCTCATTGAATCAGAATTGGGAAAACATAACATGTTAAGATAGTTAACTTCAGGTCGTTTTTTCAGTTCATTTCACTTAGTCATAAAAATCTTACGGCCAACCCTACCTATTGATTGATACATGTGAGATTTCTCTTGAAGTCAATAATAGCCCTTAGCAAGAATCAGTGGGTCTTTGCTGCTATTTATACATAAAGAGTTGTATTGAACTAAACTGGTGTTCACAGTTTAGCCTTTCAGAATTCATCATTTTATTATTTGTTAAGGACTGTCCTTCTTAACTCTGTTGGAACCTACCGCAAACTAAATCAGACCAGAGAAATCTCACAAGTGAATGATAATCATAATTCGGTGTTTACCGCTTCATACATTGATCTTACCATTCTAGCAGCAAAATTTCTTATATACTCTTAAATTAGTTTTCAGGGGCATAGCAATGACTAATATACAAGTAATAATAAAAGGACTGCATTAAAGAGAGCACTGAATTTATGATCTACCCAGCAGAAATCTATCAATTTTGATCAGTCCTAGGCATTGTTAGTAATATATTTTCACACTATGTTGCCCAGTTTCTCATCAAGTTTGTAAATTGCCTCATAAGACAATATAACATAGAAGGAAATAAACAGAGCTAAAGCTCTGAATAGATTATTTATTCATTACTTAAGAACGTGTTTTGATTGGCCAAAAATATGACTAAAAGCAAATATTCTCTACTTTGTCTCCCTGATTAATTCTGTATATTTTTGGTATCTTGTTATTACTCTCTCAAAATCCTAGAATTAGAACTGTAAAAGAATAACTGTACTTGGAAGGTCATGCCTGTATGTTAGTTTCCTGTGAAATTCTTTGTTTCAGGGATTTTAGTCCCTTTTTCTGGCCTAGATGACAGCAATTCACAGAATAGAGATTCCATTTTAGGTTTACACTCTGATTTTACTTATTCCTGATTTAAAATAATAATTCATTATTATGAATAATAATGAACCACGACTTAAAAACCCCAAAATGGTATGAAATACTTTCTATGACAAACATGATGGTGTAAGAGCTCCAAGTGAGATGATCTGATTTTCACAAGCAATGGGAAGCTCTTGACTTCTATCTTAAATCTTCTGCAGATCGCAAGCGTAGTCCTGTAAAGCTCATTTAGTGAAATGCTTCAGGAAGGGTTAGCCTTTGTGAAGCCTCAGGGAGACTGGAAAGGGAAAGACCTCAAATATTCCAGGCTCCATCACTGATGGTGTCATCCTGGATCCCAGCCCTAACCTGGTCAAATGTCCTTTCAGTGCTTCACTTGCTTGGCCACTACCTGCTTGTTAACCCAACTCCTGAAGCCAGTCAGGACCAGAGCGGGTGTAAGAACATGCAGGAGTAAGTGTAAAAATGTCTGGAGGAGGCTTTAGAGACAAGACCTGAAGCATTTCTGAGCTGCAGGCATGTCTCACTTTGCTGGAGTCTCGGGTGAAAAGCAGCACCCTGAAGAAGATGTGGCAGTTACTGCCGGTGTTTAGGAGCCAAAGTACTCAGATATGTGCGCACGTCTCTGTGCTGAGAGCAAGGGCAGTAAGTTTTGTAGAAAAATCCACCCTCCCCAGAGTGTGTATTTTCCATCTTTAAAAGCTTGAACCTCCGTTTTACTGCACTTCTAAAATACTTCAAAGAAACCTTTGCAGTGTTGTAAATACTTCCAAATCTATGCCCAAAACAACTCTTTGCTCTTAAAAGCTACTAGGGATTTAAAAATTCTGATGTATATCTTAGTCTCAGAGACTACTCAATCTTAAATCCTACACGGGCTAGTAGTACCACCTGCAATAACAACGTTCTTTAAAAGGGTGCAAAAAACCTGCTGGTGAAAAACCTGCCCTCAGAAGTTCTTACCTGCTCCTGTCAGTTAATGTTTAGTGATCCTGTCAGTTTAAATCCTAAACGCACGAGGATTTCTCTTACGCATTCTGATTTTCTGTAACAAACCTTGATCTTCTCATTATCCACATGAATATCATATAATCCCTTTTTCATCCTTCTAAGCTCTTAGTCTTAAAGTTATCTAGTGATAAAAACTCCAAAGGTTAATTGCGCATTGTGTATGGTAACTATTGCAGTTCATTCAAAGTGCGTTACCTTTCCGTTAAGCTACATGTTCCCATCTGAAAGCATGAGCAGAAGCATCCGATAAACTTCCTCACACTATTGTTTCGTAGCCCTCTGCTATTTCTCTTGTAGTTTTTGTTCACAGTTATCCAAATCATACTCTTCCCTTCTTTCTTCTCAGAAATTTCCTATACCAGGATTCTTTAAATGTCATTTTCGCCACGGCAGCAGAGTGCCAAGAACTAAGTAAATCAAGGCACTGTACGTGAAGAACGTAACACGCAATAACTTCCGCAGTATCCCCAACAACTTCTATAAAGTTAGTGTCATATTTTGGAAGGCAGCCACAGGCAAAGCAAGCACCATGTTCACCAAGCCATGATCTTGCTCCAACCCCCAGAGCCACTATCCTCCTCCTCCTCTTCTATCCGTTACAATTGGAGTTTGGTACCTGTCCAGACCATCCTCCTGGAGGGAGGCTGATGCTCAAACGAGTGGCTGTGTACACACTGGGTTTCAGTTCAAATACTAAAAAAATTAAAGTGCTTGTAATTGCCAATCCTCAAGCAGCATAAAAAGTTTGAGCTGCACAAGAGGCAAGAACTGCATTCATTTACTGTATTCTCAATGAAGGTGTGTCTGAGACACAGCAGACAAGCTATGCCCTGTTGGCTAGAAATGTTGTATTTCACTTTCTCTTCTAGGGTAAGTCCCAGCAGTTCCTGCAGCAAATGGTTGGATGCACCTGGTAAAACATAGCGAAACACATACAGATAGTCTGTTCTGTCCACCAGGATGTGCCTGTGGAGTAACAAAGACCTAAAGGCTGCAGGTGTGGTTGTCAGACTCCAGACTTCTGAACAAATTGGGGTCACCTCATTTTTGGGTTCATGTAGGGTAAGCAAACATAACTAAAAGATGAAGATACCCAAGACCTATCTGTGCCAACTTCTCAGACCTGGGATCCATTCTCAATTTAACAAGACAATTAAGGAAAATTATCAAAGTTATACCATGCTTCAGTGTCTAGAAGGTATACACCCAAAGGGATAAACTGCACTACAAGGGATTCTGTACCGCACTGCCCAAGAGATTATTTCGGCATTAGTAACCGATGGCCTGAAAGAAGAGACTACACCTCCTGATCTCACACAGCAGCGTTTTTTTTCCAAGACAGAAGAGTCGGAAATTGCATTCGAAACCCCCAGGGAACGTGGTATGTTTTTCCCCCTGGTTCTTTCACTGCATCTACTTGCATCGTGTATCATTTCAGCTCCACCGACCCCAAGTCCTACTGCACATATTACCCCTTGTGAAAGGCCGTTTGGAAATATGAAATAAGGAAGTCGGTTATACGCCGAGAACATCCTCAGCTCCTGATATTGTGGTCAACACCACCAAGCAGTTGCATACCAAATAACTTCAGCAGAGATCTTGGACTTACTGGTGCAGAATCTTTCACTAAATATGAAGATTAAATTAGTGTATTTATTTCATAGGTTTTTTTAAAAGCTGACTTTCAATACTTAGCTGTCCATCCTTATTCTTACACTCTAGGGGTGAGACACATTCACCTTATACTCATTTTTTATGTGTTTTGACTGCGTAGTGCTCTAATAAATTTAAATATTGACTATGCAGCTAAGTGAAATGCCTCAACGCACTGCTAATGCTCAAGAAACTGATGCATTTGATGCATTAGTATAAATTGATACATTAGCGTGACATTAAACAGAGAATATCCACACTTTGAGGTTGTAACTTTCCTGACTATTAAGAGAATATATTACTCCCAAACAACCTGGAAAAATGTGCACACCTTTTCCTATTTATCTTTTCAGTGTACATGGCATGTGTGTTTTTCCCCTGCTAAAGCAAAAAGGGAGCACGTGAAGGTAAGCTAAATGTGGCTAACAGACCAGAAGGATTATCCAGTAGTTCCATAGAGAATAAAAAGGCATCTAAAATATTATAAAGTGAGAATACAAGAAAAGGAAAAGTAGTAACATCCTTTGTTTCCCTGTACCTTCATTCACACTAGTTTAAATTATGTCTGAAAGGGCTTTGTCCCACCGCCCCCTTGAAGGCATCAGTACCCAGAATAACCACCGCTTCTCTCCTTGGGGGAGTTCGCAAGTATCAACCCCCCAGGTTTTCCCATATTCATCTATTAGTCTTCTGGATCACCTTAAAACACAGGCTAAATAGTTTTTCTTCCAAGACACTCACCTGAAAGGCTTCCTGCGCTATTTTCACCTGGTCAGAAAAAAATGCATCCATTCATTCGTTCATTCACTCTTCAGGAATAAGTCACAGCCATTTTTAGGTCCTGTAGAGGGTCACATGCTATGAGAGTAATTTGTATTTCAGTTATTTCAATTAGTTCACCCATTCAGCTTCCTTGGACAATACATTTGAGAGGGAACAGGAAGGAGAAAATAAATTTATGTGCCTTTCCCTCTCCTGAGTTCGAAAGAAAAATAACAGAAATTTAGAGCCTGAGGATCTGAAAACATGAGTTGCTACAGTGGAAGTAAGGAAAAACCCCAAATCATCTAAGTAAAAATTTATAGCCACTAATCCACAGCATGTCCACACACTTTCCTATGACAAATAAGAAGTATCCATCCCCGCTAACTGTTCGATCTTTCACATTTCTATCGCATGTATTTGCTGAAAGGTGGGTCTCACGCAGCATCTGCTGTGCAAACGGTGTGGATGAACCTCTATAGGGAAGGAGCACAGACGAGGAAGATGGTACGTCACTATTGCTGAGTCAGTACCTTTTGGTAATCGTCTCAATTTTTCCAAGACAAATGACATTTTGTAATGGATTTTTGGTGGCAGTGGGCAAGTTTTTTGTTTGTTCCCATGTCATGACTACAATGACAGGACACTTGATGATGGCGAGTCAACATTTCCATGTATAAAAACCAGACACTTAACAGCTCAGTGTATATTTTAGACTAAATGGTGGTTGCTACAGAAATTAAACAGTAGAATAGGAAGCAGTAACAAAGTCCTTGACCAATCTGCCTGTGACTTTTTGGGCAAGATCATGCAGCCCATAGGTCACATCAATAGTTGCCATCCCTGAATTTGATCAAATTACATATTCTCTTTGAACCCCAGTTAATATTTCGTGGGTGAGGGAAGAAAAGAAAAAGCAGAAAAGGTCTCCGAGTTGAGTATTTAAATAGTTAAACCTTCAGAGATTTCAGTTTAGCTTTTGAAAGCCACCATGTCTAGCCACTTCAGAGTTAAGATTAGTGGTGTCTTGGAAAAGGCATTACCTAACAAACTCTGAATTAAGCAGCACTGTATTTCTACTTCTTTAAGATTATAGCTCTGGCAGCTTTCATTGCTCATTCACTGTGCTCTCAGTAAATCTTGGACAATAGCCCATGTATTGCACAGCGTAGATTGTACCAGAGCTGGTAATTACCCCTTCACATGTGGCAGCTCAAAGTTTTGAGAGGTATTAATTTAATATAAAAGTGTTCTACTGAAGGCCATATATTGCTAGTAAACAGTGTGGTAAGAGAATTTTATTTAGCCAGTATTTTCTTTTAACAGATCAAACCAGAAACACACATTGTTGATTAGTTGCTAAGATTTTTTTTTTTTTAATTTTTCTTTCACTGAGCACAGAAGTATGACGGAAACTACACTAATTCCTCCCTAAGAAAAAATAAATAAAGCTTTTGGCTGGCTTAAGCATTGCTGCAAAATGATGTCTATTCCCTGTATGTGTTTGCTTGGCTACCCCACCGTATACAGCACACCTGGTCCTCAGTCAGCAGAAATAGGTCTGGCTAATTTAAGAAAACATCTGGTAGCCTAGATGTCAATAATACAAACCAGCCAACTATTATAAACGCAAGTTTATCTTCAGAATGAGGTGTCTTCCAAACAAGCGCTGCCTGGGATAAACACGAGCTCCCCGGGATTGCTTACGGTACCCAGGCTGCCCCCCCAATGGGCTCCGTGCTGTAATGGGGTTTGTTCTGCACTGTTTGCCCTCTCCTCTTTCCCGATCAAGCACACAAGCAGCAGCCGTGCCTACAGCATGCTTTATCTGAGTCTCTTGTCTTTGTCCTTTCCTAAAGGAATGTGATTTGAATGAGATCCTTGGAATACCTTTACGCTGCTCCGGCAGCCTGAGTCCAAAAAAAAGAAGGGAAAAGAGTAAACGTGTTTCCTTCCTAGCTATACAATCTCTAAGCAGCAGAGTCTTGGGGCCTTACACCTTGACAAGGAAGAAATATGCGTTTTATTGCTGAAGAAAATTCTTCAGGAATCAAACACAGCATCTGCCTTGTCTAGTAATTACTCGTTGCCTGTGCCTGCCTCATTCAATACTGCTACGATTTTGTTTAGAGGTAAAACTCACACCATGAAATCATTTAAGTCTCTTTACAAGAATTAAGTATTGGCGGGTCTGGCAAGGGAATAGGACAGATTAAATACCCAGGGGGAAAAAAACAGCCGGGGGTGGAGGGGAAATCAGGTTTTTCAAAGCCTACTTTGAAAAAAACCCCAAACCCCACTTCGAAGGCAGCAGATATGTTAAAACACATTTCTAACACCCATACATATAAACACCATAGTTTGAAAAAAGTCAAAGCTTTGCAATGGCTGCAAACCCAGCTAAAACACAACACGACTTTTGTCCTTAAAAAATAACTGTATTAGTGAGTTATTTCCACTCTCTTTAGCAGAAGTAGAAAACAGTAAGTTATAGACTTTAAATTTCCTTTCAGTTCCCACAAGCTGCGCTGGGCTGAGCAGTGCCCTTGTAACAAAGCTTACCTGCGTACAACGGGAGAACAGAGAGCAGCAAGATTTCTTCTCTTGGTTGCAGCAGTCAGATGGGCTGGAGAGAGGGAAGGAGGGGAACAGACACAACCCCACAGACGTTTGGGTTCCTCATCCATAGCAGAGCGCACCTACCTCTTCAAACCCACAGACACAAAAGGAAGGAAAGGCCCAAACCAACCAACGTCCCAGAGCCACGGTGCTGCCAGGAGAAGAAAGACAAACTCTGTTTCTCTTCCTGCCTTTACAAAACCCAGCTGTTGCTTCCACCTGAGTGTTTTCCCTCCTCTAACCATCTTCAGCTGCCCAGGGATGGAATCCCTGCGTTTGCTTCGTTAAGGTATTAACAGTGAACCCCGGGTTGATTGTGCACATCTGCGCTGGGTTACCACCGGCACCGCCGGCTCTGCCGCCTGCGTGGTGCAGGTCCCCCACTTCTCTGCAGGCTCTGGGGTCTGTAGTGCAAAGCAGGACGCAGAGCGAACTAAACCCAGGAAACTAGACTCTACCAGCTGGCTGGTTGGCTTCTAAATATCCGAACATCAAAACATAACCATCTTGGAGCTGCGCATCTTGGCAAAGCGCCGCTTTCGTCGGCACCAGTAACCCCACTTCTCCATCCATCATGTCGAACGCCTGGGGTAGGAAAAGCAGTGACCTGCAGACAGATTTGCCTTTTGTGTAGGTTTTGATGTGAGAAGCAACAAATGTCTAGCCTTCGCAGCCCAAAAACTGTAAAAGCCAATTGTTTTCTTTGCCACAGCCAGCAGAACACATTTCCCCCTTAATTAAGTTCTCAGACCCAGCCGGATTTCACATCAGAAAAGTGATGTTTGCAAACGGAGCAAACGGATCAGCTGGCACCTCACGTTACAGCGCGCTGTGGGCCGAGTGCCAGTTTGGCAACGATTCCCAGGATTTCCACGTCCCCCGGTCGCACGTTCAGCCGCGGGAATGCTGATTTAAGCAAGGCGGGGGAAATAAAGGGTAGCGTTTCATTCCCAAATGTGTTACTTCAGCAGGTTCAGCGAAGGTTTGTTGGAGTTAGGGATGGCTGGACAGCACGTGTCAAGAGAACGTACGCAGACTCAGATCTGGTCCTTCCAAGATAAACGGCAATAAAGAAAGTATGAACCTCACTTTTGGTTTACTTGTTTTGCTTTAGTCCAATTCCACGGATTTCAGAGGTTTCTGAGCAGCGTTCCAATCTCTGCACGTCACATAACACAACAAGGTTTTCAACGCCTGATGATATCAAAGACATACAGGATGGATCTCACCCGAATCGGAAGGATTGGCCGCTTTCTAGTTTTGGGCGCTTTCGTTTTCAGCACCTCACGAAGCCCTCCGGCTGGCCATGCCACGTACGCAGGTTTTGAAAACGTTTGCTTCGGGGTGCTTCAACTCGAACGTGTGGAAAAGGGAGCTGCTCAAAGTCAATAGGTGCTTTAGAAAACCGAGGGAAGAGGGGTTTGTGGCAGAAGTTGCTTTTTGCCGCTTTTTTAACGTTTTCCTCTTTNGTTTGCTTTGGGGTGCTTCAACTCGAACGTGTGGAAAAGGGAGCTGCTCAAAGTCAATAGGTGCTTTAGAAAACCGAGGGAAGAGGGGTTTGTGGCAGAAGTTGCTTTTTGCCGCTTTTTTAACGTTTTCCTCTTTTCCCGATTCCCGGCCTTTGCGGGAAATTTGGGCAGAGTCACGGGAGCTAAACTCGAGAAGAAAACGCCTAGCTCCGAACTGGGCGCCTTTACGGATGTGCTCTGGGGGCCGTTTGCTTCTACCCTGGAATCTTTGTTCCATGACCTGGCTGTATTCTAGGTGCCATGACTAGTTTCTGAAGACCTTAAACGTTAAAGACGTTAAACACCTGATGATACACCAGACTGCTGAGTTCCGTGTCATTACCACACAAATCATGGACTTCAGCTTAATTAAGTTTTACGAAGCTTGATAGCCCCAGTTGTATGATGCGTTTCAACAGTGTCATGCATTCTTCGTCTTGTAGAGAACGAGCCGACCTGTTTGTTTGCTGGAATCCCCGCACTTGGGATGTCTAGCGAGATTATTCCCGTTTCCTCAGCGGCTGTGCTATCGGTGTGGCTTTTTGGAGATTTGGTAAATGAAAGTATGGGGATTTTGAGGTCCACACAGCCGTCCTGTTGAGGTGGGATGCAATCTTCTTCGACTGGAAACATTACATTTACTTTGCTAAATAGTGTAGCTTAGCTACTACTGCATTATATTTTAAACAGAGCAGATGATAATATAAATGTAAAAGCAGCCAAAGTCACTGGCTCTTTTGCTTTTAAAAGTGATTTTTTTTTTGTTTTGACAAGAGAAACGTAGAGTTGGACAAAACAGAATAATCATCCCGTATGACAAATGTCACTGGGAGATAGAAGTTAATGGAAATTACAGTGATTTTTTTTTTAATGAAATAGAATTATTTCTTTCAACAATATTCAGACTTCCCCTCAGAAAAACTGCAATGTGGCCTCTACTATTCCGCTTGTGTTGCCGCTTTTGTTGACATTGGCCTATTAGTGGATGCAAAAGTGAGCAGATGCACACGCGCACGCAGGGAACCGTACGGTCCAGCTTCTAAAGTTTTGTTCCTCTGAAGAACGGTTTATTTATTTATTTATTTAACCTGAGAGCTCAACAGGTTCTGCGAGGACTGCAAAGCACTGAAGTGACCGAATCAGTTTCTGTGTGACACAGGAACATCTTGCACACTAATGTACTTTTACATTTGTTGCAGCAATGATCTATCTAAAGCGTGGTGTGGAAGCTGGAAACAAGTCATTTCCTAGGCAGAGTGCCTTGGGTTGTTCTTTCACAATGTCCTGAATTAATCTACGAGAAACTGTTCTGTTGTAGCACGTAAAACCCATGGGAATGTTGCGTTTCGGCGCAGGCGAGAGGTGTCCGAGGGCAGGGCAGGTTGCAGAGGGTGGCGGTGGTTCATGAGCGGCCTGGGCTGCAGCCGCCGGCACTGGGACGCGTCGGTGGGACCAGGGGCTGCCCAGCCCTGGGGGGGCGCGGATGGAGATCGGAGTGGTTCAGCAAGGCCAGAGGCTGGAGGCTGCCTGAGGTTTTGTTAAGTCAGACAAATCAGATGAGCGACATCTTGGCACCTCCAGCCTCCCGGTACGCACCGTGCTCTACAACGTTTTCCCAGCAGCCGATCGCAGCAGCAGGGTTCCCGGCTCTTACAAACCGAACGGCTCGTGATTTGCAGTCGACCATTTGCGTTCCCTATTACATTTCACGCCTCATCGTCTCACTTTTGCCTTTCTTCCATCCATGGGCGTAATTTCTTATCCCTGTCCTTTTAAGAAATCAAATGGTACTTTCTAAACTTCGCTATTTCCTCTGGTCACAATACTTTTTCCGTAGTGAGTGCAAAGATGTTTCTTTGCTGGGGTTAAAGAGCAGCGACAGTGACTGACCCTAATTCTGCACGAAGTTGCACCGTCTCTTTAAAGTTGAGGCTGTGAGTATGCGGCAAATTGTTTCTGTTTCATTTGGGGAGCAAAGCGGGTAATGGAAATAGCTCTGTACAAAGCTAAGCTATGTATGTTTTGCTAAGCTGTGTACCAAGCTGGACGCGTTTTATGTGCTGCTGCTCTACAATTAGTAATTAACATTCATGCGTTCACTGCATTCCTCTACTCGTTTCGTTGTATCGTGCTGTCTACACTCTTCCAGAAATATAATTTCTGTTTACCTAAAACTTAAAATCTGTTGCACTAACACACTGATCTCTGTGTTACATCGCTCTTGGCAATTCTTAATGGCTGCCACTTTTGTCATTCTCTTTCTCCTGTGCTACTGTTTTCCGTGTAGTTAGCTCCACATTTGTATGTAACTCTTCCACTTCCTATCACTTGTCATGAGCATACGAACAGCAGAACTGTTCTTCTTCCACAGCTGTGTTAACCTGGCACCTCCAGGGAGATTCAGGCCCACGTGGAAAAATCTCAAGTTTAAAAAAAAAAAAGCACGCGTGTTTTTCATCTTCATTACTCAGTTTTTAAACAGGAATTTTTCCAAAGGATTATTTCAGAGAGTAGTAGAATCTTGTCTCTACAGTTTTTCCAGCTGCAAAAAAAGAGGGAAAACCTGGTCTCGTTCTTCACGTTATATTTGTGTTGCAGCAGCACCGGCTGCAGAGACAGATTGTGCCGCGAGCGCCGCGCGTGCCGTGCGGTCAGAGGTGAAGGGCAGGGACCGAGGAACGCTGCCTTCCACTCTCAGGGATCATTCCGTCCACCAAAGCTCCTCAGGTCTCCTCTTGGTATACTTCTGCATAGCCAAAAGGTAAAACTAAGGGATCTGCCACCATGCTTCACCCACCAGAGCAGCACAGCGCTGCCTGTGTTTTGTTACGCTCACCCTTCTGCTCACGCACGGAGAGTTACCGGATCCAACGAGGTTGCTCAAGACCAGGTCTTGAAAAACCTCGTGGGATGGAGAAGGCGCAGCCCCTCAGGGCAGCCGGTCCCTGAGGCTCTGCCGCGGGGAAGGGGCGCTCCAAACTTCCCAAACACTGTTCCTTCAAGAGGAAAGGAGAACAAGCAACAGGAAACAAGTGCGATCTCTCAGTCACAGTTTGCGCCACGAACTCTAAAACGAAGCAAAGGATTAGCTCCCAGGATGTTTGGACTATCAGTGCTTTCAAAAATATTATTTTTAGCCCTGACGTCCGAAATGGATTTAGGCAGCGTTTGCACACCTAAAACCACAAGCCAAACCCTGAAAATCTCTGCTCAGCTGCATTACCATGGAAACAACAAAATTCTTCCAGAGTCCATAAACTTTGTTGGGAAGGGGCTATTTGCTGCTCTCGGACCGGAGTTAAGTGTTGGGGGAGCGCGCAGGCAGCGAGGTCCACTCCTTTCTCTGCCCAAACCTTCGTGTCCCACCTGGCGGAAAGCAAGCAGTCTCCTGCTCCTTGCCTACACCAGCCCTAAATAGCCAGCCTTAGGCCCCTCATGTGGAAACCAGCAGTCACAAACCAAAGCGTTAGTCTAAGATTCCCACAGTACAATTAGATTTATCGCACCAACTTGCCGATGTTGTTATCTGCGTTTAACCTTCGCTTCTCTTGTAACCGTAATTCTCCAGGCAGGACGTTTCTAGCAGGAGCTTCATTGTCATTCTCCATCGGTATCACAATAAACAGGCCTCCCTAATCAGCATTCCCTCGGTGCCAAGCCCAAAAGCAATCTGCTCGAGACGATGTGATGAAACCAGAAGAGATCAATACCAAAAAGTTTTCACGAACTCAATCTGGCAAGGTTAGCGTGGATAATATTGATAGATAAAGATCTAACTCCATTGCACATGACAACAGGATGAAAATAGGGGTGTGTAGTGATGTGGTACTTTAAGTTTTATAGTTGTGGACTTAAAAAAGTTCATAGGAATCGGTCGTATTTTCCCCAAAGAAAAAGACTATCAATAAGGATAAAAATGAGCTATGGTTATTACAGATCTTAAGGAGAAATTACAAAAATATAGAAATATCCGCTGTACTTTTTTTACATGTAACCACTGCCCTACTGAATAAATCTATGCCCGTTTGAAAGCAATTTCAGCTTTTCGATAGCCGGTTAGGGCTGATGCAGGGGAAGGAGGAGGTTATGGGACATCGGGAGCCAGAGGGCTGCGCTGGGCTCCTTGCGCGCCGTCACAGCACCCAGCAACTGCGTTGCTGCTCCGCTGGCGAAGAGGAGGAAGTTTGCAGATGGGTTATAAGTGTGTAGTATTTAATTAACTCCTGGAATGAATTGCATTTGCTTTACAAGCTGTAATTTTAATAGCAAATGTAGATGAAGAATTCCACATTATAAAAAGAGGCAGGTTTTATATATGTATGTATATATGGGAAATAAAATTTCTCAGATACTGCTAGAAGTCTTCAGGAATTCTGTTACATCCTTACATCTCCCCTTACTTGAGGGAATTTTATAAAAGAGAATTTGTAGTATGGAACGACTTAAGAGTAGACACTACGTTGCCCTGCCACGTTCACATCAGTGACGTGAGAATTAAGTCGCCATGAACAGAGAGCGAGTGAAGAGAAAGAGCCCTGAGGAAGCTATCTTCTTAATATCGCTTTCCTCTTTTACTACTCGATATCAGATGCGAATTCTGATTGATTTCCACTAATACTAGCAAGTTGTGGTTTTATTTGGGTTTCTTTTTAGTTTTATATTTCAATGATAAAAGAGAGCGCAAACTGAAATAAAGAAAGGTCATGATCACCAGGGCAAGTGTAGGGTCTTGCACCTGGGGAGGAACAACCCCATGTGCCAGTACAGGCTGGGGGTTACTTGCTGGAGAGCAGCTCTGCGGAGAAGGACCTGGGAGTGCTGGGGGACAACAGGCTCACCATGAGCCAGCAGTGTGCCCTTGCGGCCAGGAAGGCCAATGGCATCCTGGGGTGCATTAAGAAGAGTGTGGCCAGCAGGTCGAGGGAGGTGATCCTCCCCCTCTACTCTGCCCTGGTGAGGCCGCATCTGGAGTACTGTGTGCAGTTCTGGGCTCCCCAGTACAAGAGAGACAGGGAACTACTGGAGAGAGTCCAGCGGAGG
>VZSC01013064.1:45730-59032 GCA_013398225.1 Steatornis caripensis
CTGGCACAGGCTGCCCAGGGAGGTTGTGGAGTCTCCTTCTCTGGAGATATTCAAAACCCGCCTGGATGCATTCCTGTGCAACCTGCTCTAGGCTAACCTGCTTTAGCAGGGGGGTTGGACTAGGTGATCTCTAGAGGTCCCTTCCAACCCCTACCATTCTGTGATTCTATGATTCCATGATTCTATGATTCTATGACCAGCACCTTTTCTTCATAGCACCAAGGAGCTGCTCGCGCAGCACAAACCTGTGTCTCCACTCTGTGCTTCCAAAGAGCCCATGTTAAGACTCTAAAAATCAGCTACAGTTTGCAGAAATAGGATGGGGTTTTCTGCTTCAAGGCAAAAGTTGGGTGCAAACTGATTACATTTGTTTATTTCTGGAAAGAGGTAGGATTTATCTGATAAAATCGGCCATGTGATTTTTTTGTTGTTCATTTAAAAAAAAATCCTTTCACGCTGCGGTGAAAGAAATCCCCATGAGGATACTCGGGGAGAATTTTTTTTTTTTTAAATCTTCCTCTGGAAAGGTCTTGGCAAACTAAGTAAACAGTACAAGAACTACAGCCTGTGATATGCATCTTCTAATATTACCCTGGCCCTGGTCCCCTCCTCCCACATCTCAGGATAACTTTGTTCTGTATAAATATATATATTCATATACGGTGTGGGCAAGATCCTGGTTTCTCGTAGCAGAAGGATTTCAGGAAAATATTAGTGAACGTTGTGTATCAACTTTGGAAACTGGGGGTTTGGGACTATGATCTGGATGTGACCTTAAAATGCCAGAATCTGTGAAATCCTTTATAGGGAAAGTGTTTCATGAGTAACCACTAACACCGTACATCCACAGCTGCCAAGCCGAAGCATGGCAAAACTGTTCTGAAAATAATGTTCTCATATTTTAAGAGAGTAAAAACCCCAGACTGACGGAAAGCAGATTAACCGCCAGGAAAAGTGCTTGACAGTGTCCATCCTGTCCGATTTTTGTATTCGTCTGAATGTTTTACCAACTCGATCACATTTTGCGTGAGCGTGTTTAAATAGGTTCAGCAAACGTTCACCAAGAAAAAACCATACATTTTTCACTCCGTAAACTTCAAAGATGACAAATTCGCAAGAAGCCTTAATGTCATCACCCTTCCTGATAAGCTGCGAAAAAACACGTGTTTTTAAACACTTCGGGATTCTTACTGTATAAATCAGCACTGAAACGGTGACAGCTCTTGCGGCAAGCGTCGCCTGTCTGTTCCCAGTAACGAGGCTGAGCCGTAACTCCTCTACGCTCTAAATACCTACGCAACAGCAACGCGAGCCTCGGTCTTTAAATTGCATGTTTTGCGCGTACCTGACCGGTCCATACATCTGATTTCATGCAAATATTCTGGAGCAGATTGGTTGGTTGCAAAACAGAAGTGGAATGCTAATGATTTTGGGCTGCGTATACAGAAGATGAAAACTCATTCAATCCAAGGCAGAGTGTCAGCTTTAATAAAGCAATGTCATGCTATACCTCCCCCATAGCTGGCCTATACTGACATGAAAAATTATAATGGTGGCAATGCAGAACTTTGCAGATATAAATAACTTGAGACTACGTTACCGAATTTCCAGCCGGGGTGGAGAAAAACTGTAAGCATGTATTAAGTAGCTGCGGTGAAGGATATTATTGCCACCTATTGACAACAGAAGCGCCTGGAATAGTACAGCCTGTTGGCTTCTGTTGAATTGAAATTCCTCGCTGGTAGCTTTACGACAGACTGTTCCTATCGGATTTGTATGGCAGGGGACACAGGCATTGTGAATAGCATAACCTGTCTGGATTTAATGACGGTGACCCCATTTGAGGAAATTCAAAACAACAACAAAAACGCGCTTGGAGAGGTGGCCTAACGGTAATTGAACACCCTGTCAAACCAGGGCTGGTGCTCACGGGCCAGAGCGTGCCGCGCCACCGACACCCATAGGGACGGAGCAGACGCAGAGGAGGAGGGGGGGCTGGTGTAAATCCGTGTAGTGATGGAGCGAGCGTTGTCATCTGCTTGCAGGAGCAAGCGCGTTTCTCCTCTGGGGCTTGTCTGCAGTGCTCCAGCTGGACGGCTGCCCGCCGAGTCCCACCGCTGCCCTGAGCCGCGCGCCGGCCCTTGCTCTGAGAGCGCTCAGCTGGAGACAACACAAACACTTCCTAAAATGTCCGTAAAACGTTTATTAGAAAATGAACACAAATGCAAATCGAATAAAATATAAGCAGCGTTCAGCCATGCAAGATCTGGAATCTGGGTAATTACTTAGCCAGAAACGGTAACCCTGTAATTAGGCTGATTTCAGCCAAACTGCCGCAGAACTGGTCCCAGTGTGACGATCTCCCCTTCTTTTTTTGGTGTCCTTTTGGCATTTCAAATATGAAACCCCCTCCTACCTCTTCTTGTCAGGGACTCAGTTATATTATTAGGTACTTCAGTATGATTCATTCTTGACAGCCCACTGATTTCTGATCTAATTTGAGTCAGGCAGTGGAGATGGAGACAGAGACCAGTATCCTACTCTATCTTATGGAGTCCCCAAATTCATTCGCTATTCAGCGGAAATCTGAGCCCAGAAACATCCGTCTGCCACTTGCCTCTCAAGAATACGCTCTTTGAACCATACGTGCTTAAGATGCACGACCTTTGGTACACAACTTGGTGAAAACAAAAACCTATAGGGGTCAGGACAGTTTTCTGCCAAGGAGTAATTTTTAAACTGCCTTTGCTTTAGGTATTAAAAAGTATACATTATTATTCGGGTGTTATTTATGCGTTCCATTTTTAGAATAGGTTGAAGTGACTGTTGTTTGAGTAATCTTTATCATGGGAATGCATGTGAGTTCATGTGAATCACGTTCTGCTTCCTGGGGAAAGGTTGGATTCATTATTCAGTGTCTCATGCAGTCGCACCACATTTTTAAAATTTATTTTAAAAAAAGAAATGACAGGAATATAAACGAGATTTGGATTACAAAGAGGAACCACAGTTTTGAAGAGCGAGTAGTTGATATTTGTTTTGGCCACTTCATAATGATTCCATTTTCTTGAAATATTATTTAGACAGTAGAAAGAAACAAAAGTTTCCTTGTCCGATTTCGGAAAGATACGGACCACCTTAAGAAAAAAAAAAGTCCATTCAGAAATGTTGTACTTTTTTTTCCTTGAAATCAATACCGATGCAATGATCGGCTCTGACATCACACACTACACAGGACATAATCCCCATCGAATGAGAATTTTCTTTCTTAGAAAATGTGCTGTCTCGTACAAAACATTCCCAGCGAGAAGAAATACAAAATGATCCCTGAGAAGTTAATCCACAGGTTAACTGCCCCTGTTGTTAAAAAGTTGCATGTGCTGAGTGCGATGGTGGCTGGATCAATTGCTGACTGATCAATCACACTGTGTTTTTCTCCATAGTGAAATTCTGCACGCTGTCCGATATGTCTAACGCCAGGTTACTCGCTTTATTTATTTTTCTTTTTTTAAGTTCAGCTCACACCACGAGCCGTGAGTCCTCTGAGTTTCTTATTCCCAGGACCGCGATCCCTGGCTCATGGGGTCGACCACCTTCCTCTCCTTGGCTGTAGGACCGCATTCAACAATACTGAAGGAAGTGGTGTTTGAGCTCAGCTTACCAATCCACCCAGCGAAGTCCTCTTTGTTGTTTATGACCCCAAATAGCATTCAGAATTTTTACTGAGAAATGTGTTTGTTAGAGTTCATTTGGTCTGCGTTTTTTTCCCAGCTTTGTGAAATCTTTAAAGTATCAAGCTTTTGGATTTCGCTCTGGTTTTCCATAGTAAGTATAATCAACTCAAGATGATTTGTAAATTTAAGAGAGAACTTTTCATTTCCTTGGTATACTTCATTCTATATATCAAGAAACACTCTGCTATTCAATTTGAAGATGCAGAATGTTTTGAGTTCAGGCTTTTTCTTATCAGCTGTCTGAATTCAGTGAAATACGGGTAGAGCGACGTTCCCACCCTGTACCACTCGCTCTGAAGCCTCATGTGATGGTGGAAGACGCATTGGCTTTTGTTTGTATATAATTCCGTCTTTTCCAGCACGACTGCCTTCGGTTTAAGGAGAAGAGTCAGGCCGCGCAGGTGTGATCTAGGGACCTGTTGCACACAGCGATTCTGGATTTCTCTTTTAGGCCACCGATCCATAAGCACTGAAGATCATTTATTCCTGAGATACGAAAGTTCTAATACAGATTTTATTACAAAATGCCACTCTTCATATTTTTTCCTCCCCTAATTGATTCATCTCGAACAGGTTCTCAGTATTGATTTTGTCATTCCAGCCGTACCAACCTTCCTGCTTAGTCTCAATAATACAAATAGGGTCTAATTCAGGCTTATAAATGAGTCATTCCAATTACCCTTCCTCATTACTCTCTCAACATAAGCCATTTGATTTTTTTTCCCCTTTTCTGATCCTCCGTTTGTTGATTTTGCTTTCTCCTATCTTGATTTTTCGGCAGAAATGGGTGCTCGTTTATTCCTCCTTTCCCTTTATTCCCTATGCTTATCATTACTTAATGCTCCTCTGCCTCGCCTTGCCTGGCTGGTCCCCGGAGGAGTCCTTCAGCTTCTGTCTCGGCATGGCAAGAGGTCACCTCTCCCGGCTTCCCCACCAAAGGTGTTGCAACATTTCCCAGGCTGGGGAGGGATCGTGCAAGTTTCCAAGTGTTTTCACAGCGTGGAACTGCGATGCTGAGGGGCCAGCTAAAACGTACAGGTAGCCAAACCTCCTGCAAAGAAAACCAGTGTTTCACTGATCTCAAACATATGGGAAATACAAATGGGAAAACCATCCCTGACCACTGTGAGGAGGTGAGTCGGTGCAGCTGTTGCAGCCGACCTGCGTGTGCATGGATTTTTAAAATATTATTTTGCCATAAACATAAATTAGCTTGAATTTTCTATTACGCACTCACTTTCTCCGCTGTTTTGATTGTTCATGCTTTAAAATTTTAAGGCATGTACAACTTTATTGCTCATTTCCAGCGTGTAACCGTGCTGTCTGCAGAAATAAATAGCTCCACTGACATTCTCAGGCTTCAAGGCTACAAAATAAAATGACGGCATTGATTTCATCCAGCTATAAGATTTCCGAACAGAAGAAAAACCTCAACGCAAAACCTACACAATGAAGTGTATTATCCTTATTTGAATGCAGGGTAACCCGTTCCCAAGAACATCCGCACTAAATGCCTTGAACAATCGCTGTGCCTCCTGCCTGCCTGCAGCTCAATACCGCAATTACGCATGCCATGGAGGAGGGATGTCTCGAACATCCTCCGATGTGCGCTATTATGCTCGGAAGGTGCCACTATTGTTAGGTTGTGCAGAGAGATGAGTAATCACAGAAACAAATGAGCATCCTTCTAACGCACTGAACATCTTACAACAAAGTAATTGTTGCCTCAGTCTTGCCGTGGGAATGGATTAATTCATTTAAGCTTCGCACTTTTGCTGACCTGGGTTCAGACCAAGGGCGGAGGAAGACAATTGAAGCTGTATCTGTTTTTGCAACTGGGTTTGTATAATCTTCAACTATTCCGTGACGGGCTTTTCATCTACGGAGGAAAGTGCTTCTGTTGTCTTCCCTAAATACCATGTAAAGTGCTCAGCTAGTTATTTTGCTGTTTGAAAGGGCAGGGAAGTGTGGCATGCTACCCATACCATCAGCATCAGGGGCACAAACAAGCTTTTATAGGCACTTCTTCAGGAATGTGCCCTTAGACAAAACTCTCACGCTTCAAGTGCAACGGCAAAGCAAACTCAGCATCTGCCAAAGCATCTCAACATGGGAAAGCATCTTAGTATTTGCGTAAGTGCTTGCTGGGTTGTCAGCTCAGTTATTTCGGATGATGTATCTACTAGTGGACTGCCATAACCCGGAGAGAAGAGGTAGAATGGTATTAAAGACTAAATGATCTGAGTTAGAGCTTGGTTGCTGTTCCAGGAGGGCACAACGCCTTTGTTAGTTAAGAAGGAATGGGCCTGTTTTAGTGATGAGCCACTCGGTACTGCAATCTTCGTTGACGGGATGGGATTTGCACAAGCCGATACCAACGTTGTCTGAGAAAGTAGGCAAAAGCTCTGGACCCTGCATTGGGCCAGACTGAGGTGTGAATGGAGCCATGGGATATCATAGAATCATAGAATCATAGAATGGTAGGGGTTGGAAGGGACCTCTAGAGGTCATCTGCTGGTTTACAGAAGATGGGAGAAAAGAGTTTCTTGCGAGCAAGTTTTGCCTAACCCCCTCAGTGATGATTCTGCATTTTGCTCAGTATTTCCCAACTCTCCTGCTGGTTGATCCTCCCTCATACCAGAAATGTGCTCCCAGAAGCAGTCTCAGACAGTAAAATTGAAGTCATGTCTGCAAGTGAGAGTGTCCTGGTATTTGATCTATCTATTTTTATATATATCCCATATTGATCATAAATGCTTAAAAAATATCCACATGATGTTGCAGTCACAGAAAGGCAGCTGCACCCAAATGCCGCATGCAGGCAGGTCCCTGCAGAGCTCAAATTTCAATATTCCAATATACGTAACTTTACCTTTTTTACAGCAACCTCCCACGGCCACAGAAGTTCTGCCAGCAGTTCAAGTCTGCTTTTCCATTTACTGGAGTACAGAATTTGGTTCTTGAAGTCTCCCAGCTTAAAAAGCTGGATTAAAAGGAATTGGATGGTTATGTATACGAAACTCACAATTTGCTTGTTTTTGTGGAAAACACTACTTTCTTTTAAAAAATTGAAGTTAAAAGAATTCAAAGAGAAATATAATTTATTCCTTGCTAGTCAATATTTCCTCCTGTGACAAAATGCAGCAACCAGCAGCTTTTTTCCCCTAGAAGAGGAGCCTGGCTTTAGCCTCCACGCTCCTGACGTAGGCTCATTGCACATTCAGGACTGCTGAGTTCAGTGAGGAGGGAGCATGTGCCCAAGTGCCTTCCAGATTTGGCATCCGTGGTCTTAAATAGAAGTAGGGCTCTCTGCAAAATTGCCGAGCACAAAGCAGTAGTTTAACTGGGAAATCTTTATGTGCGATTACTTTAGAAAATCAGCCTACTTATTTCGAAGGCCAGAAACCAGCATTTACCGACAGAACTTTAGTTTGAAAGTGCTACTTTCTCACTTGTGTTCTCTAGAGATCTTTGTGATTTCCTCTTTGAAGTTTCAAGCGCGTTTTCGCGGCTATTCCTAATTTATTTCAATCATCTTCTGTTTTACAAAGTTCTGCAATACAGAGTTGGGGTTTTGGCTATCTTTTTTTCAATTTTTGCAATTCAATTTTCAAAATGTATCACCTGTTACTTTCTATTTCTGTATTTTAAATAATTCCCCACATGCCTCCAAGACACCGGGTTTCATCATAGAGACAGAACACAAGTGTTTGAAAACAAGGAAGGACAGTGTCTCAGTGAGGTAATTGGAAAGTTTTTTTTCTTCTGCGCCATATCTTGCTTTCAAACTAACTCGAATGTGCCCAAACCCAAAGTGAATGCCCCAAACTAAATACGCAAGGAGAGAAATGAAAGCATGATACTGTATCAGTACATACACAGGCTATTAGTGCCTAAAAATGTGGGATAATCACACATACAAAATTAAGAAGAATGTCCCAAAAGCTTGAGCCAGCCAAACTTTAGAAATTACATGTAGATGCAAGAGGACTTATCTCCCAAGACACACCTTTTTTGAATTTTAGACTTCTAAAGTGCAGCCAATCTTAAAATAAAGTGGCTTCCTTCCTTAAGTCTACCTCTATCATGGTTTTAAAACTAAAGATCTGCCATTGACAATTTCATTGTTTTCGTAAGGATGGTTTTAACTAGTGTTGCAACCATCTACCTCCCTTGATGAGCCACTGTGGCGTCCATCTAGGAGTTGCTTTCCCTCATTTGAGTTCCCACACTAGGAGTAAAACTCAGATGTATAGAAGGAAACCAAACAAACCCCCAGTGAAACCCAAGAAAATGAAAGAGGAGCCACTTTCATGACATTTTATTAAAAATTCTCCCATTCTCATAACTATGGCATGTAGTCTCTCGTTTTCCACAGCTGGTGTAAATATTAACTCCACTTTTCAATGCATAATTTTTGAGGCGTTAGACTTCACATTTCCTACACAAATCCCACAGAAGTGTATTCCCTTGAGAATATATTCCAACACTCACCTTAGTATTGGAAGCAGCAGAGTATTTATAATCAACCAACAAAACATAACAATTTGAGATTTTTTTTTTTAAGCTTGCCCTTGATCTGAAGGAAGGTCCTGCCTTCTTTCATACAACTGTCTGCTTTGTAGTGGGGAAAAACCCCAACCAACTTAAGCAAAAAATTTCGGAACAATTAAAAAATGAACAATAAACGGGCTTCCCCTCCATTTTATAGGACACGCTTTTTCTTGCAATATCAGGAAAACAGAAAGATTTGATTTCAAAGGATAAGATCCACGAAAAGATGCGTGAATAGATATGGTACATAATGCCCAACGTTGAGAACAGCCTCTTCTTTTGTCTGGGTAACTGCTGCAGATGCATGGCCAGAGGGGTGTTGTGCAAACAGTATGGAAGGGCAGCCGCATTTAAATGACTGTCATTGTACTCTTCTTGCTGAACTGGTTTCAGCTTACGCTAAAGCAGAGTTTGACTCGCAATTGATGGCCAATCTTCTGGGTACTAAGCTCAGTAAACAGATGGCCGAGACTGTTGTGCATGGTAAAGGAATTTAGGTGTCAAGTTGTTTTGGCGTGCGTGTGAAGGGTGAGATAAAGACAAAGTGAATTATCATTTATTTTCTGCCTCTTTCCAGTTTTCGAGTTTGCTTTGGTCACCTGCACTGCAACGTTGCTCTTTGCACCTCTGAATGGTGAACATAGCTCTCCTGGGGAGAGTCTCCTTTCCCAGATAGCACACTCAGGGAGCTGTTTCTCCCTTAGAAGAGAAAAAAAAAAAAAAAGTGAGTCCTGCTTTAATAAAGAGAACAGCCTTTTGCTCTGTAAATCCCTTCCACTGCAAACTTTGCCACCTTCTGCAACAAACGTTTTCCTAGGAAGAATAATGGACAGGTGACCCAGAAAACAGTACGACGAACCGGGCTGCATTCAGATCTGGAGTTATAAATATGTGATAGCAGAATATTTTGTAAAACTGTGGTTAGTAGGAACTATACCACTAAACTGACTTAAAGAGGAACGTATGAGGCAAGAAAGAATCAACTCAACAAGCAAGCAAGTTTGGGAAAGCGATGCTAAAGGCATGCTGTGACAACTGATTGGCGACTGCTATAGCCCAGAGTTCCTTTTACCACCAACTTCGCAATATTTCAGGAGTTGGTTTTGCAATATTTGTAGTATTTCCTCATGTGGTGAGAGGAGACTAAACTCAGACTAGTGAGAATTATAGTAGGACACAGCACCACTGCCTGCTGGTACCCATTTGGAGCAGAAGTTCAATCAGTAATTCACAGGTTATGCCCATTTGTTCCCTTCTACCCTGTGTGGATAACATTGACCTGTAAAATATCACATAATTTCTACAGGAAGCACATTAAAATGGAGTGCCGATGAAGTCAAGGTGGTTAGTGACTAATGGAAGAATCCGTTTGTATCATAGGCTGAGTACGTCCACTCAATCTTATCTCCTGAGCAAGAAAAAGAAGGGTTTCATGGGCCACACAACCCCTGTAAACATCAGGATTTGCGTGGCATTCACCTGAGAAGGTGCTGATCCTCAATGGGATTTTGAACTTGTCCATTATTAGTATATTTTAATTATCTTTTAAACTGATATAATTTCCTTATTGAAGAACAGCAGTGATTTTTATTATTCTTTGTTCACCTGTGGTTAACCTTCTACAGAAAAAAAAAGTGTTTTGTCAGGGCTGCAAAACTTATTGAAAAATACCAATTCTCTATTGCATACTTGAATTTCCACAGAAGAACCACAGAAGCTGCAAAAACACAAGCAATTCTTCCCCTCTCACCCCCATGCCAGTTCTAGGAAAAGAAATCACTAGATTTAGTTGGTTCAGTTTAGATGATCTGTCACTTCGGAGCACAAGGACTCTAAAGTAGTAGTCATTGCATCAAAAAATGTAATTTCTGCTGCTTGGTCTTCTGTGACCTTTGCCCGGTCTCAGGCAGGGTAATTGAAGTCTTTCATTCCTGTTGCTTTTTAACTTGACTGTATTTCTAATTCCATTACCTTTTTACCACGCATTTAGGTAACAAACCCAGCCCCAGTTCTTCTCTTATTTAGATACAGCGTTTCTATATTTAGCAATTCTGTCGTACGGTTGATGGGTTTTGTTTTATTTTTCCTTTACTGTATTCAGCCCATGCATTCTAAATACACGCAGTTCCCCAAACATATGATTCTGTCACTTCTCTTTGGTTTATCCTCACATTAAGTTTGCATTAATTGCTACAATAACAGTAGAATAATATTACCGATGTTTTGTGGGTTTTTTTTCACCCAAAAAACCCTACAAGGGGAAAGAAAGCTTTGGCATCTTACTTTTCACCATGGAGAGATCTAATTCACGCACAAAAATATATTTTAGTCATAGCTTGCTCACTGAGAAAGAAGTGGCTCATAAAGTTGGAGACGCTGCAAATAACAGCACCAGTTTCTTCAGTGAGGATCCTGAAGTCGTTTTCAGCAACGGTTTTGAAAACAAAATAAAGACTTGCCTGAGTTTCACAAGAACTCAGCATAGTGCTAGTCAGAACTTAAAAAGCTTCACTTCTTCACTTAACTTATTTATATGGAATTTTAGTGAGTGGGGCCCTGACTAAATGCTAACTGGAATTTCAGGGTTTGGTCCGATACACAATCATAATTACAGATGGCTGATGAAAAGAGGAAAAGAATGTGTAAACACAGTAAAACCTAAATTTTTACAGCTGGATGATTCGGTGAAATGATTTTAAAATAAGAAGTCTGCAAGATATGACTCTGAATCCGTTAACTTTCCAAATCGCTCTTTGTGTTTCAAAATCTATGAATGCCAAATTTAAAAGGAAGAGCACCCAAAAGAAGGGATTTCATTAAGGAGCACTGCTGATGGTAGCACATGAGGACAAAAATTAGGTAGATTAAAATACAAGTGTCACACATAGCAGATACTGAGCCTAAACCGCACAGGAATGGGAGCTGCAGCTTCAATGCAATCTTAACAACATGTTAATTGGACTCCAAGCATTTGCCCGAAAACTCTGCTGGTCAACAAAATCAAAGGAAATGGTGAAGTAATTGCACTGTTCATGTATCAGCAGAGACTGTAATTAATTGACTTTGCTGATGGCTATAAAATGCTACAAAACTTTTACAAATAGAATTTCACAACTGATAAGTAATGGCAGGTGCTGAAGGTGACATTGACAGCCGTTAACCTGTAATCGGGAAAGAAATACTGCCACGTGTGCTGACATTATTTGATATTAGCAGTTCTAGCTTCTAAATGTCATATTTTAAATGTCATTATATTTGTAGAATGTAAAATATAAAATTTTAATGCTATTTTAGTCATATACCTCTCATTGAACCTTAAAATAATGCCATGTTTTTATGAACACTTGTAATAGTATGCAAAAGTAATTATCTCAAGTCTCTCAGACTCAGTATCCCTTAATAATGAACTGAGTCATTCTAGGTGTACCATATCCCAATTTATAAATGGCTATTTGCAGACTGGAGGAGAACACAGAGATCAGACATATGTGGAAATATTCAAGTACTGCAATATTCTGTGACAAGTAGTAGATTCATACTAACTTGATCCATTAATTGAGTTGCATATACTGTTCGTGAAGCCAAATTTGACCAAAACATCCATTCAGGGTCCAGAACAGAGAGTAACATTTAATAGTGGTCTTATGGGTTTCGTACTACTGAACAAACGTGAGGTAAGCAACCACGTAACCCTGATTTCACACCAAACTTTAGTTTCATGGTGTCAAAACTCATCAGGCCAAGACATTAGTGATGGCTTAGTCTTCACCTAGCTTTAAATATTTATGCTAACCCAGCAGTTTAGTTCACCCCCATAGTCAACACAGAGCCGCGTTATCCACTTGGGGAGTCAAACCATCCTGACCTGACTATCCAGATGTCAATTCTGATCATTTCGTATATCCACTGATTTTAAACAACATCCAGATAATTATTTTGCACTGAGTATCTAAAGACCAAATATCTAGTCTTACAAAGCAAGAGCGAAGTGAAATCAAATCTCAGGTCAGAAAGACCGCAGGAATTAATAGGGGGTCTTCAAAAGATGAGAGTGGCCCCATCTAAACGCCTTCATGGCACATTTAATTGTTCTTAGTGGATGAGATGCGTGCAAGAGACAAAGACACAAGGATTTGAGCATCTTTGGAAACATCAGTGGTAACTGCAAGACAACTGGTCGGAGCCTAGAGAGGAAAACAAGAGTCTTCGACTGAGATGCCCAGTTCGTGTCCCACATACTATGCACCATGATGCTTCTTGGATGGTCTTTATTTGAAGATCACTCCAATCAGCAGTCTACATTCTTTCTTTTATAATTCACTGCAGATTGTCCTGTTAGCAAAACACTATTTAAAAACTATCATTCTTCTATTCTGGTTTTCGTGGATGGAGTATTGCTGTGCTTAGACTTACAGGTCCTACACGTTGGTATTCAAACCAGTAGTTGAAACAGATAGTAACGACGTTGGTATTCAAACCAGTAGTTGAAACAGATAGTAACAGAGAGGATATGCAGCCCAAACACAGTAACATGTAAATGAAAAGCTAGCTTGGGTAGCAATTAGAGAAAAGAATGAATGGAAATGGCTTTTAAAAAAAGACAATGAGCCAATTGCTATTATTGTCCTGCTTTGTTAGTACAGAGCCAGGATTCAGGTGCTTTGGCAGTGAGCCATAAGGGGTGGTTTTAGTTCCTTTCTCTCTCTTTGATTGCCTGCAGACATAAGGCACAATATAATAGCCTGATGTATTCTACTAGTGTTTGCAAAACAAATGTTTGTTCCAACAGACTTATGCTCTGAATAGTCTTAACTGCTTAGTAAGGTGGCGGTCCCACAACATCTCTGGGTGCTTCTTCTAATATCTGACCACATTCATAGAAGCATAGAATGGTAGGGGTTGGAAGGGACCTCTAGAGATCATCTAGTCCAGCCCCCCTGCTAAAGCAGGTTAGCCTAGAGCAGGTTGCACAGGAATGCATCCAGGCGGGTTTTGAATATCTCCAGAGAAGGAG
>VZSC01013064.1:60123-80995 GCA_013398225.1 Steatornis caripensis
TCTGCGCTCTGCCATTCAGCCAGTTCTTGACCCACCTCACTGTGCGCTCATCTAAGCCACTCTTCCTGGGCTTTCCTATGAGGATGTTGTGGGAGACAGTGTCAAAAGCCTTGCTGAAGTCGAGGTAGACAACATCCACTGCATTCATCGTTTAAAAAGTAAATCCTTACATCTAGTCACATTTCACGTGTTCCACCTTGTGTCTACCGCCTCTTCTCATAGCACTGGGCACATTCACGAAGAGGCTGGCTCCGTCTTCTCTGCACCCTCTTCATAAGGCTTACTGTCAAGCCATAAGGCTGTGTAACTTCGTTGCAGGCTGGTGGGCTCAGGACTGTGCAACTTGTGAATCATCCATTCTTTGACCATGAAAAGAGGGAAAAGATCTTATGTTCTATTTTTACGTGACATGTAATTGCTATTTCAAAATTGATTTCTACTAAAAAATGGGGTAATTTACAAAAAAATAATTGTGAAACAGGATGGCAACTTCAAATCACAACGTGTAAACCTTATAATGGAAGCATTTAATTTCGCTGCAGATATTTTGTGTCGTTATGCCATCATTTTAATAAAGTAAGTCAGCCATGAATTCAGTAGGCCAGAAGTGCCTAATAAAAAAAAGGTAAGTTATTTTAAGTGACGTATAGTTTGTAGGTATGGATGACTGAGTGAGTCACAGCTCTTATCTATGTCTATTCAAGATTTTTTCCATAAATTATCTCATTTGTCGCTATACTTCTGTTGATAATTCCTACTACTCTAGCAAAAATACTTATCCCACTTTTGAGTCTCCCTGCTCCTTTACAATGAAAGTTAACCCCCTCTACCATTGGAGCTTACCCTTGAACATCTCCTTCTAGTGCCATATACATTGGACACCGGCTAAAAAACATTAATTCTTATGCCAATGTAAATATTTCATGCTGAAATTAAGGATGTCATCAACAATGTTGTCTTTAACATAAAAGGAAGGAGCATCTTAATACCTTTTAAGATATTTACTGTGTCTTCAAGTCACCTGGACAACTGACCCTGCTTTGTAAGGTAGTGGGTCTAGGTAAGCAATTATTATAGCTAAATTAAATGGTAGTACTCAGCTCAAAAAGTTAAAACTGATCCTTCTTTGCCTCTTCCCTTGCTCTGCAGAAAGGGAAATCAATCCCAGTCTTCAGAGACTACAGAATGGTTTTGTAAAACAAATCTATGCCAATTATTTATTCATTGTAATTGAGGGCCCTAGAACAAAAGAAAACATTTTGCAGATTCTTCCTATACAATAGTAATTTACTTTCCTGAAGCCACTACAGAGACCTGAATTAATTGCCATTGAGATGCGCATTAGCGGATTAGTATGAACTTTCATTCTGCTCCCTGAGTTAATTGACTTTCACACTAAAACTGTGACCTTATTTTGGTTTGCTTCTTAGAAAAATATACATTGTTAAAATACAAACCAATACCAGCCAATCTCCTACTTTCCTGCTACACTAGACTCAATGATAGCAAAACAAAAATTTATGCTGAACAGGATGTTTATATTTCGGGGTTTTTTTTAAATCCTTACTTATGTACAAAGTTTTGAAAATGCCTTTATTGTTGTTATTTAAATATACAGTTATATTTTATAGAAAGCTTCATTAATGATAGATGCCCTATCATCGATCAGGTTGTCTTTAAAGTACCCTAACCTGTATCACGGTACGTGATGATGGTACGAATGTTTACGTGATGAACTACAGCGAAGAAGTGGGAATTTTTATTATCCAAGGAAACACTGCACAGACAGAAAAACGCACAGATTTACTGGGTTACATGTCATTCACCAACTGTTTTGAGTTTTAAGATACAAAGGGGCATAAAGAAAATGCCAAATTGCAGGAACGGGTAAGTGTCTTTGCCTACCTGCTACTGGAGACGAGAATCGAAGCTGAAGGCCTTGCAATGTTAAAACTGCTCCCCTGATCCTGGCACGTTGACGTGACACCAACACTTACATCAACATTACACACACAAATACTAAACAATCAGATGGGCTTCAGTCTGATCTGATAGCTGACAGTAAAGTACGACAGCCAAAAGCCCCAAAAGCAGAGAGCCACGCGGTTACTGTCCTGTACAGCGGGAGGTAAATCAGAACACCACAGACCAGCTTCTGCCATCGTTGCATTAAACGCTACCATGCAGCGTCTGCCTGCTGTTCTCAGAGTGCATCGCAATGAGGGCAAGGCTCAGCTTGGAAAAGTCCTCATTTATAAAGCCCAAGCCCTTTCCCCGTATAAGCTTCAGAAAAAGCCCAAACTCAACAACAACCACCACCCCCCCCAACCATATACATCATCTCGACTATATTTCTGACTGTGAAAGGTCATTCCCTGCTGTGCGTTTTACCAGTACTTTACTCAGCATAGTTTTTAGCTTCCCAAACCAGAAGGTCGATCTCGCTTCCTTCAGAGAAGTGTTCCACAGCCTAATAAATTTATCTGTCAAGGGTTTCCCCCCACTCCGCCCGCTATAAAGCTTACATTTTTCTTCTTCATTTTTCAGCCTATTACCTCTCATGATGCCCCAAGCGTCACAATAAATAATCATTTGTTCTCCTTGGCACTCTTAATATTTATTTATTTATCTCATCCTAGCCTCTGCAGTCACCACCCAGCCATTCCTGTTTTACGAGCCCTCCTTACCATTCAGCTTCCTGATGCTGTTTAGAAAATTTGAGCTTAGAAACATAAAACAACAGCAGTTTTTATACCGCAATTTGCTTTTGCCATGCACAAAGCGAAGGCTTTTAGTTGGTTCCCCCCCATTGCTATGTCACAGTTTACTCTGACAGAGCAGAACACACCTGGAAAATATCGAGTATCAAGGGTTACTAGTTTCTAAGGATCAGATTTGTCAAGGGGAAAACGGAAGTACTCATCTAAGTGTTGATATTCAGGTGTTTGCTCAGAAGCATCCATAATTCTCAACTATAACTCACTTTACCGGCCATTTCTCAAGGCCTTGGCCCTACAGCCCTGGGGCAAGATTGGATATCAACACCCACATGGAGTTTTCAACTTGCTTTTTGTAATGTTGGACCACTCCCCCTCTGAAATGCCTCGGGCAGAAGCTTTTTTGAGGATCTTACTCAAGGCTCCGGGGCCTGGTGCTCTCTCCCACACCCAGAGCCTCCCCGCCTCATCGGGAGGTGTCAGCAGTACTTGCAGACATCCACTTAAAATGAAATAACACAAGCCATTCATTTGAGATATACCCATGTAGGCCCTTGTGGCCTTGGGGTTTCACTGGGCTCAGCTTGATTGTCATTTTTTGTGATTAAATGACTTGATGTTACCCACTACGGTATTATATGAACTTCTTTCTTTTAAATGGACTATAACTTAACAGATGTGCTCGTTCCGCTTCCTTCTATTCTCTGCAGTCTCACCCTGCATGGTTTCTGCCAAGCATATGCTCCTCAATTCCCCTTTTCAAGCAGCAGTCTTCCCAGGAGAAATCCAAGCCAAGGCAACTTGATTTAAACGTGTTTTCCCTACCTGTGGCCCATGTTTCTCACCTTCCTTCTTGCACAACATTTTTTAACTACTCCTCCCCAACGAGGGTGGTTACTGCTGTAGCTATACCTTCCCACTTCAGCTTGTGAAGTTGTGAAATTGTGTTGCTCTTCAGCCTTAAATATTCAGCTGAATTGTTTTAATATTGCATTAGCTTACTATTTTTATGGTGAGTCAGAGGGGTTTTTTTCTTCACGTAAACTCTTCTTGGAATATCCCAGCTGTGGAAATTATTCTGAGACTTTAGACTTCAGGAACACACAGAAATTTGTGTATTGCTCTGTTAGATATCTCCCAAAGCAAGCACAGAAGAGACATCCCAGGCTGCAACAGCCTGACCAAGCCCAGCCACAGCTTTAAGCAAAACTCCCAGCAGAAATTCAGGACATATTGCTCCATACAGAAAGTGAGCATTCAGATGCTCTAAACTACTCGCCCCTGGAAATTCAAATGAATTTAAGAATTTTAACAGTGATGTCAATGATATATCCTGTTACATAATTACAGTCGTGGACACAGCATCTTTTCAAAATGCAAAGGATGTTTGCAAACAGGAAGGTCTTTCATTTCCTTCTTTCAAAAACCTGTAGCTAAAATAATTCTTCATTGTATTTCTCTTCTGCTCTCCACCATCTTCTGTTGCATCTCCTTTCCAACCTCCATTATTTAGGCACACTTAGCGAGAAATATTGTAAGAGTGGTATTGCTGTGGGACTGGGATGGACCACTTGACCTTTTGACTCTGTACTGTCCAGTCTGGTTTCTGACCCAAAGCAACAACTCATTTAATCCGGGACATCAGAAAGTCAGCAGTGCCATGAAGCACAGGCTTATTGTGAACAGCTGCCCCTATGTTCTGCCGTTGCACGTTGGAGGTCTTGTAGGCTTTTTCTCCATCACTCCCTAACATATGATGGGAGGGCTCATCTACCTTCACAGTTTAATTCTGTATAGTAATGCTGCGTATCAGTGTAAAAAGCAATTTCATCTGCCTCCCCTGTTTCTTCGGAGCATGCACAAAACAACTGTCTTTAAAATTCCTTGAAGTATTGTGTAATCTTAGCAATAGCAGAGAGCACTTGGCAGTTCAATGCATTACAAAGTCTAATGACAGTAACAATAACAACAATGATAACAGTAAGGCAATGAAAGCTCAAGGATGCTGTGACTTTGAGCACACTGTAGTATTGTTTTGAAAAGGTCTACTGCGACGCCAGGAAACCTCCACCACCAGGCAGCTACAGATTCAAATATGTCTTAAGGGGCAGGTAACACAAATTAGGGCCTTTTATTTCCAGAACGTGGGCTTGAATATGGCTTGTGTTGCGTGCAATAAGGGTGCTTACAAACTGAAGACTCTTCGATAAACTAAATCAGGATTTGCACCTTTTAACGCATCCAGGTTCAGTTCATTAGACTTTCTATACATTTACTACGATCTCACCTTGAAAGAAGCAAGTGGGTCACCTAAGAAGAAAGTCAAGGGAAACTCTCCTTCAGTTCAAGTGCTGTGGTTAACGCTCGTAGTACAATGAGACCCACTGACTTGGTATTGGATCATTACGCAATAAGTTGGGTTTTTGATCCATGCACAACCCTCTCACACAGCAAGAAATCACAGGATGCACCACGAGAACACGTTGAGGCTACTTTAGGGCAAGGTGGGATATAGTGACCTGTGGTTCATCCTTGTAAGAGTGTGTCCAGGTCAGCTTGGAGAAGGAGGAAGGGTTCCAACATGAACCAGCTCTTCTTTCCTCTAGTGTCTCAAGTCAGCCTGACCTGCTCAGAGCAAAGCCAAAGTCAATTGAAAGTTGTTCAGATGTGTTTTACACGTGATAGTGTGAACATAGATGGAACATGAAGTCAAAGTCCTAGTCTCTAAACTTTGACCATAAAAATCATACATGGTGAATGACCAAAGCTGAGACCAAGTATGTTATTTACATCAACTGTTTAAGCCCCGGATATTAATATGATTTTAATGGGACGCTAGCCCTGAGATATCACGCATGGCTCCAGGAATCTCTCTCTGTAGTGAAGATTCACTACGGGGAGATCTCGTGGGATAGCTAGAAGCCGACAATTTAATAAATGAACATGGAAGCAGAATAAGCTGATGTCTTAATCAGTTCTTCTTTTGGATACAAAGGAACCGCACGATTTCCTTCCTTATCCAGCTTTTTCTCAACACTAGTTGATCATATCTGGTCATAGAAATTACTCTTTGACATTTCTGGCAGCCTCTTCTGTTTGCGGGGTTTTGTGTTCACTATGGACCATGTTTCCAAGGAGAGAAAAAGAAAAAAAAAAACAGTGTTTCAAAGCTCTTCATAAAATTATCATCAACCAAAATGTATGAATATCATTCCCTTTAGTAAGCCTCTTCTCAAATAAGCAGTTCTCAGCATGCCCGCAACCTGCAACTACCAAGCTCAGCTCTGGCAAGAGCTCTTAGGAGCAGCCGCGTCTCTAATTGCTTTCTACTCCACCAGAGACCAGCGTGACTGGTGGGTGCAGAACAATGACCATGCAGGAATTTAAAATGTGTCCCTCCAAATCATGCTCCTTTGCAAGCTGGACCTTAAATTCCTGACGTTCTATAATTGTGAATTCATAAAGCTTTGAGGATTCGGGAATGTGTGTGCCACCCTGGGAGTCTGTACAAAGCCTCGCTGGAAGGATAAATGATTCACTTTAAAGAGGATCTGAAGCACACATCACATTTTAATAAGTGTTTGGCTTTCTTTTCTAAATGTCATCTCCTAATGACACTGTGGAAAGATGCTGTTCCTCCTATTGGGTTCTCTCTTTAAAATGCTCAAATGCTAAACTCATGGTATCTGATGAGCCATCAAAGAAGTTTGCTCGCTAGACCTTAAAATGCAAAGAAGGAACATTTCGCTGTTTGTCTTTGTGTCGTGCCGTTTGGCTGCGCAGCACCTGCTTCTGTTTTCAGCTGCCACACGAAACTCCTCTCTGACTCTGGAATCATGTGAAAAACTGAAAGTTATTGATCTGAATTATTCTTTTAGAACCTGGGAGACTCTTAAATTCACCTAAAAATACGGCCGCACATTCAGCAAAGTCCTTCCGCACCCTTCAGGCCCAAAATTTCACCTGAACCACCGCAGGCCAGCATTCTAGAACAGGCAGAGAAGTGGAGCCAGCAGTTGTGGATCCAGGGTATGAGGCTGGGTACTACACCAAGTGCCTCTGCATGTAGGCCAACTCCCGTAGCGTGCAATTTCATACGCGCTTAGTGGACTGACCGCTTCCCACCGGCTGACGCACAATTTCTTTTACACAAATACGTGTGCGCCTACATCAGACCGACCATAAATTACGAACCGAAAATAGTGAAGGTTTTTTTTTAATGGGAAGGAAGAACCAACCAGCTGAGAGGCATGCACACAATGGAAGGTGACTTTGGGGAACCATCTGATTTAATAAAGGAACGACTGCAGGAAGATGTTACTATTTGCAGAGGGTAACAGCAAAAAGATTTCTTTCTCTGCCAGTTTAAATCACGTGTCTCAGCCTGAAGCAACTACGAGCTGCAGGGATTTTTGTGACCATTGCTGTAAGGCAAGGATATATAATGCAGTGAGTATATCCACTCGGCCAGGAATCACAGGACTCCTGTGACAAGAAAACAAGGTTCTTGCCAGTTTATTGCCCAGGGGTACCGCTGGCACGCGATACAGCATTACTGGTGCAGGCAAACGTAAACAGGAAACAAGACACTAAAGCAAACCTTGTTTGCAGATGCAGACTGCCAAACGTAATATAACTTTGCAAGGTGAATGAATGCCCCACCTCATTAGAGTGACAAGTCCTTATTTTTTTCCTTTTGAGTCCCAGAATGTAAAGGGCCTTGCGTAGAGCAGCGCCTACTCGTGACATGCTGTAGGCCCTGGGAAACCTCCACACAGCCCCATCCTATGCCAAGAGAAAACTAGCTCTTATCCATAGGAAGAACACCATACCAGGGGTTCTTTATTCAAAAACATTTTTGTTCTCCCTCAAATCTTATAAACAACTAGTATGTTTTCTTTCTGTTGACAGAAAATTCTCCTTACTTAAAAGGTGGTCTTTTCTGTAGCAAGTGGGAAAATCAACCTACCTACTTCTGCTCAGACAATTTCCTTCTTTAATCTTACTGATTATGTGGACATTTTTATTTTTAGGTTGATGCACCACACAGATGAACTTACAACGTTTTACTGCGTGCACCCAGTTCACCAACTTTACTGCAGGAGAACTTTATAGCTATCGTAAGAAGTACAGGCAATGCCATGGTAACAGGAGTCACTGGCAAAGGATAACTAGGGATGCTGATACACATCATTGTGCACACAATTTACTTCCAAGACTGTTTCATATTTATTACGTTTTCAAACCTACTTTGTAAGGAAGTATAATTTCCTAATTTCTAGTTTTTAAGCAATTATGAGATATTTGTGACCTCAGGAGCCACACTAAGTAGTAGTTGCGTTGCAAACAATCCCGCCCAGCTCAATGAAATGTTTACATTTAAATTTAGGATTCAGTAGCAAGAAGGGTAGCACAATCTGCTCTGCACGTTTTAAGCCAAGAAATTTCACGTGAACTTTGAATTTATTATTTGCAGTTGTAGCGTTGTGCTTGAAGAATTGAGAGCTGGGTTCTCCTTTGGGGATTCAGCCTTTCAATTTTGTATACCAATTTAGTAATAAAATTAACTTACATAGCCCATTTCACGTGCAAACACTTTCTAACAGCAATATCAGTATCATTTTCCCGGTGTATTACTAAAGTATATTTTCTCGTGCCACGTGAATCCTTTATGAATGGTCTACTTGTTTCTTTTCAGTTTAGAGGTCAAACGTTGCATCCAGAAGAGCACGTATCCATGAAAAATGGCACTTACTACTACAGAGGTAACATTTCTAAAACTCTGGGCGTAATTTTTACCATTTTCTTCACAGTATGTTGGTAAGGATTAATTCAGTTCAATTAAAATCCCAAACCGAAACAGCTAAAAAAACATTGACAAGGAAAATATGAAAAATTATCCCCAGCTGCAGTTAGTTATACTCGCTATACTGAAAAAGCTGAATGAGGAACTGAGGGTCTAAAAATAGGCTGGGTTTTTTTTTGAATGGTATTGAATTATTGAATTGTATTCTAGTAGTGTAGACTAGATAATGCATTCACTAGATTCAGCCCTAAAGGATTTACCAGAAGATCAGATAAATATAGTTAGAGACGTGAGTAAAAATATAAAAATGTCATCAAGCGCTTTCAAAGAAAATCTGGGTTTTAAACCAGATTAACAGGAGACAAACTGAAGGAAAGAGATGGATATTGGTTGCTTAATTAGATAAAGCCAGTACCTTAATTTTAATGAACTTTCCGGAACTACAAGTAGCATTAAAGACCATAGCAATTTACATCAACAAGTACCTAATGAGTCTGTTAGATAATATTGCCTTTAGCTATAAAGCATCCACCATAAGAGCTACTTAGCATTCTCTTTGTGTATAAGCAGACACCAAACCTTTCTGGACAGTTTATTTTAAATACTTTGGGTTTGTTTTCAAAATCTACGCACTTACACTGCAGAATGAGCTGGCGCATTGATCAGTCAGTGCTGATAAGCCTAATTGAGGACAGTTAGAGATTTGAATGTGAATATATACAAGACTACCTTTTAATGACCAGTTTGTAATTATCAATGGATGGTTTCCGTTACTTCTTGGCAAACTGAAACAAATTAAATGCTTCCTGGTTACTAACAAGTTGTGTATAAACTAGAAGTATAAGCTACTACCGTATCTCATGGAGCAACTGCTGAGCAACGAGAGGAAAATACACACCTTTGGCGATTTTGAAGCAAGAAAAATGTATTTCAAAGCTATTAAAATTTTTCAAGCAAGATCAGGAAAGATTTATGGGTTGGTGGATTTGTTGCAAAGGCACACCTTCCCTGGTCTTCAGCTCTTTTTCAGCTGTAGAGGAAGAAAAATGTATTTTCTTTCTTTGGGTTACACTCAAGCCAAAACAAATAGAAAGAAGCCCTCTGTCTACTCCTGAAACTGCAAACATCTACTGCAAACTCCCTTAACTCAGAATTTGGGTAAATGTCTATAAGCAAGCATATTGCCGATGGCAGTGTCCAGGGGGTGGCTGGGGTGACAGTCATCTGCCTCTTGCCAGGTGCAGGGAGCCAGAGACGATATTCCAAGGGCAGCATATGTCGTCCTGCATCTAGTGGCGGGCATCAGTTGCCTACTACCATCCTCTTGCACGCAAATACAGTGGGGAAAGTTCAGTTCCTGTCCTTCCCAACAAAGGGCTAGGTGCCATTTCTGTCTGAAAATATACCAGTTTGTGGGCTTTTAACTGATGTCTAACATTGCTGTTTTCATGCCAATTCCTTGGCGTCCTAAGCTGCAGCCGATCCCAAAGGGCTTGTTCTATAATCGATTGCATAAATGTGTATCTTAAGGAAAATATTATACGTATAGTGTGCCATTACATATCGGTGGTTTATTAGTTGCCTGTTTTGGGTCATTTATTTTCAAGAAGCTGCTCAGGTGTTGTCCCTTGGCCTCCACAGGATTGACCTAGGAAAGCCTCAGGGGCAGACCGATCTCCTGAGCTCTCCAGGCAGCTGCCGCTGCCCTCAGTGCCTGCACAGCGAGATTATCCACTCCGCTCCAGAAACGCTTCCCCGTGGCTTCATCTACAGCTTGTTCAGGTGCAGAAAGTTTACAAGTGGGAGCTATAAAAGCCAACTGTAAAAAGTGACAGCTTGCCCTTTTCACTATCACTCTGGACCTCCTACAAATAATCTCTCTCACTAGCCTTTTATTACTATATTTTGAACAGGTACACTTAGAAATATCTGCCAGCTCAACTTTATTCTCCTTCTGAATTGAATTTGTTGCAGTGTCTATAAATGGTTATTGCAGATAGCTATGCATCATTTCAGCAATTAATTGCTTATTAAACTCCCGGTTTGGTGCGGTAATATATGGAAGGCTGATGTTTGTGATATTAGCTGGCTGCTTACTGTTAGAAAATTGAGAGTAATAATTTCAAATTAGAATCCACTGAGCCAATTCTTGCATATGCAGACATGCAACGAGTAACAGGTCTTAAAGGCCCATAAAGTGAATGTTACCATCACCCTGTGCTGTTGTGCCCGTACACAGAGTATGCACACAAGTTTCTAGCTGCTCAAAGGAACTCAAAATTATACTTTCTCTGGAAGAAACGTAACACAGTAAGTCTTTGTGGTTCATCACAATACATGAAGCAGGAGAAAACACATGCATTTATTGGTAACAAACAGGTTTATTACGCCATTAGGAACACAAACTTCAGTTCAGAAGTACAGATTTAATTTAGCCCAAAGTGGCTAACTTTAGAGAAATAATAATGTAAGTCTTGAGTCTCAGGCAACCTTCTAAGATCCCGAACTGAAGGAATAGGTCTGCATGTAGGATATAAATCTGCAAAAGACTTCCCAAAGGAGTGTTTATAACAGAATTTGCCATCGTGCCCACCAATAGTTGGGCATTGCTGTAGCTCTCTTTATTTCTGACACTGGTACACTTGTAGGCAAATTGTAGTGGCTCTAAAGAACAGGCACGGGCCACACATCTCACAGCACATCATTAGCGTAGCAATGGCTCGGGACTTCCTCTCTATAGCTTTTTTGATGAACAATGATAAATAAATGTAAAAAAGGTTTTGCATGTCAGTTAATTACAGTAACGTATTTCAATGCCTACATCATTTCTTATTAGACCTACACGTTCTGAGGACCTGTTTATCCTGGCGGATAAAAAACTTTCTCATGCTTTTTACTACCCTCTGTAACAATTACTGTCTATCCCCCCTCGGTGATTATTTCTTATATTCTCGTATATGGTCCAAATATTACCGTATAGAGCCAGATATTTAGAGGCAGTTCAGGATTTAAAATTCATAGGTAACAGAGCACTTTTAATTGCATATCCTTCTGAATTTAGGTTAAGCTGAATAATGAGATGTCATCCATTTCAAATTCAAATTAGAGTAACTTATTCCACCAACGAGTGAACTTTGTCTTCATAATCTAGCTCAGCAAGCAAGCGTGATATAACATAGAAAGTAGTAACTGAGAGTGCTTTAACTAATGAATATGAAATAATCAGAAATGCAGCTGCATGTTTGACAGCTGGACCACTGAATTTTGATTTTTATTTTTATTAATTGAGGGACCCTTAGAGTCACCTCTGTTAATCAGTGCCTGAGCAGCTTGCAGCACATTGTCAAGAGGACACACACAAATCAGGACTCTGCACTCATTTAAAGACATACGTGTAAAAGTATGCTGTTGTCCAGTCTTTGTTGAATTTTACAGAATTAAAAGCAGTCTTGAGCATTTTCACACACCACACAAAGCGGTTTTACAACATTTCATAACACATTTGTGTTCCACATAGTGATGCTTCCTTCTTCCATACAGCACCATTAATAAACTAAATTGTCCTGAGAATAATTTGGATTACGTGGAAAATAGAGGCCACGGATTAAGTAGAGAAATAGACAGAGTTTTTGTATCTCTGGTAATGAATTTTCCAATTAAATGTTCCATCACAGTCATTAGTTCTGATTAATTAGACTCAGACATACCGGGCCAGATTTTTAGATTATGTTATTCATATAGCTTCATTTCAGTTAAATGACAGACAAATAGGCCTGTATATCTTCCTTTTTAAAAATTATGCTGAAGATTAAAAACTCAAAGAACTCCAGAGTTGGCAACATTTACACTTACATTTCGGTTATGAACGAACCAACAACAAAACCCAACAGCTCTTTCAAGAGGCACAAGAATATCAGAAAACATGCACACATATATTTTGCAATATATTTGGAATATTTGCAAAACAAGACGTGTTCCCTCCAGTCCAATATCCATCCTGCCGAAGTACGGTCCACTTTTTCCATAACAAACTGACAGGAATGAGAATCCCAGAGTTTGTGTCCTTGACCAATTTTAATTGAAGATATTCGGAAGGAGTAAGCTCTGCTGACACATACTCTGCGTCAAGGTCCTGTCCTGTCCGGTCACTGGTAATTAAAATCCTATCTGAAACGGTCCGTAACACTTTCCATCCAAGCGCGTTAAACCACTTTACACATATTACATATTGACTAATTAGTTAGAATATCTTGAGAGACTTGTAGATAATGCTCTTCAGTTTATCGTTCAGGAAACTGAGGCAGCAGGTGGTGAGAGCCCTCCTGAGAAGTCCCATCTTGCTCTCGCTCGATGAGCAGGAAGGAACCCGGGTGTCCGACTCTCGCCACCGCCATACAGCCATGATACAAACACCTATTCCTTACCACAGCCATGCCAACATTACCAATTTTACTTATTCTTCCTGGTTTTTTTTCTTTAAAAGGCTGTATTATGGAGGTTTGAATATCATCAAGAAGAACATTTACATTTAAGCACTGTTAAATATTTGACAAATCCACAAAACCAAGGAAATTCTGATTTAAGGCTGAAAAATCCAGACTGACACTCCAATCTGACTGATAGGGCCACAAAACTCCTTGCTTTTCTGCATTAAAGTCAGACCTCTTACTTTACTAAATGCTGGGTTTTTTTGTAGTTAAATTATAGTAACAAGTGCTCCAGTTTCACTAAAACCCACTACCTACAAGATTTGGATTACTAAAATGTAACCTAAATCCTTTCTGCTGGTGGTGTGTGCATTTGAAGATAAGTAGCAGGGTGAGTAGGCTAATAATGGATTGGAATCTCCTATGGATGGTTCAGCGTATCTCTAATTTCATTGCAACTGTTTTTCTAGTTAAATTTAGATGAAAGCAGAAGACACAGCTATTTCTTGTCTGCTATTTTTTTCCTTTAAGGTATTATGAGAATTCTGTTACATAAACTCAAACATACAGCAAAGTGGGAAGCGGCAGTCACACTAGCACATTTTAGCTCGTGTCGCACTTCCAATAATGTTGATTGATTACAGCCTGGACGATGCTGGCCCCCAATAATTACAGACACAATTTAGTAGAAATTAACATAAAATTGGTCATCTAACTCACCTTGCTGCGGATGCAGCACTAAAACTTGTACTTATTATTAGTTTAGTAGAATTTTAATGGCATTTCTACCACTCAAGTCCTACACACATCAATCTTTAAGCAGAGGAAGCTCAACCCTAGCCTTTTCTGGCGGTGGGAAGATACCCACTTTCTCTTTCCAACATGTTCACACTCAGACAATCCACACGGCAAGCAGAGACTCAAACTAGTCACAAAAGTTTACCACGTTTGTAGATTTTCAGACAACCAGAGTTTTTTCCATGCGATGATGGCTTTTATCCCTTCTCACAGGGCGATGCATAACTAGGTCCCGGTTTGCACCTCCTAGGTGGCTTAAAAGACTCTGTTTTTCCTCCTTTAACGCCTCCGCATTTGACTTCCAGAAAAAATTGAGAGGTTGCTTGTTATCTCTTGCTGAGAGTGAGCATAGAAGGTGCGGTCCTACCCTTTCCCTTTTGATTTTATCCAGAAAAATGGAAAGAATCTGGAAAAGAAGAAAACAGCAATTAAACAGAAATGTTTGAGTGGGTCTGAGATGGAAGCGAGGCATGTAAATCGTGCACAAGCAGTTCACACACTATATAGCTTTCTGGCTATAGCTTTATTGTTTTGAACCATGTCCTTGGCATAGCTCTTACCAGGGGTTGTGAATATTCATCGCCTGCATTTTCCAGGAAAAAAACTTTTGGGGGAAGAAGATTGACAATACAGATGAAAATACCGAAATATTTTTTTAAAAGCATAATAAAAGCTTTACAGTGCAGCAGATGAATTAGGAAAAATGGGTTTTGTGGGTGTCGAGGTTTAACCCCAGCCGGCAACTCAGCCCCACACTGCCGCTTGCTCACTCCCCCTCGGTGGGATGGGGGAGAGAATTGGAAGGGCAAAAGTGAGAAAACTCTTGAGTTGAGGTAAAAACAATGTAATAGGCAAAGCAAAAGCCACACACACAAGCGAAGCAAACCAAGGGATCCATTCACTCCTTCCCACGGGCAGGCGGGTGTTCAGCCATCTCCAGAAGAGCGGGGCTCCGTCACGCGTAACGGTGACTTGGGCAGGCAAACGCCCTCACTCCGTACGTCACCCCCTTCCTTCTTCTCCCCCCAGGTTTCTATGCTGAGCACGACGCCACACGGTGTGGGACATCCCTGGGGTCAGCTGGGGTCAGCTGTCCCGGCTGTGCCCCCTCCCAGCTCCTTGTGCACCCCCAGCCTGCTCCCTGCTGGGGTCGGCTGAGGAGCAGGAAAGGCCTTGGCTCCGTGCGAGCACTGCTCGGCAATAGCTAAAACATCCCTGCGTCATCGACGCTGTTTCCAGCGCAAATCCAAAACACAGCCCCATACTAGCTACCGGGAAGAAAATTAACTCTACCCCAGCCAAAACCAGCACAGAGGATCCTAGCCTGCCTTAACAAAGCATGAATTAGAAAGGAGTCCTGGTGAGGATTTGCTTATGTCAACACGGAACTTCACAAAAATTAAATCTTGGTTTATGTAGTGCTGGAAACCAAATCTCCAGCTTGGTTACAGGAGTGTAAACACAAACTAACTCCACCGTGCTTGATGATCCTGCTGCGGGTCTCCGTCTTGCTCTCATCTGTGTCCCACCACGCTATAGCAGAGGCCGACCCAGACGTCAGCGAGCAATTTGCCTAAAATGAGAGTAATATAACCCAGGGCTCTGCACATAAGCTTAAAGAACTCCTGGGCTTACAGTTCGCCTCTCATCAGCTGTTACTCATTAATGCTTTCCTCACTGATACTCATTTTAAAGTCTAGCACCTTTCTTTCTATGTTTGTGGCATTTGCCTTCAAAGTAATTTTAATATTCAAGCTACAAAGGTGTTTGCTGTCTTTGACTCAGTTGACATTTACTTGCGAGAAACTGAACTGAAGCGGCTGGTAATTTCTCTAAGAGGTGTTGGCATTAATTTTCTTGCTGTTATGCCTTGTTGCTCCGGTAGATGCTTGTAGATGCCAGCATTGCCTAATTTCCTCCCCTTCTACTTACGTTTGACAGGTTACTTACTTATTGTTTATTGACTGTGGGAAGTTTATTGTGTGATTTTGCTCCCTCAGCTCTGGTGTTCAGCAAAAAGGCTTTATGTGTCTCATGTTAGGGTGTTTATCTGACACTAAGTCCTTTTTTTTTAACAAGTCAAACTTTCAAAGAAATTATTATAACCTTCACCACTTACCTGTCACCAAACTGTACACTTTCATTTCTGATTATACAGAAGGAAGGAAATGTGATAATTTGCCGAGTGATACAGAATTGTCTAAAAAAAAAGTTTAAGCCCCTTATCGTCTTTTATTCCTGTACTATCAGATGAGGAAAATTACTTACCTTTCATAGAAATATCTGTACGGATGAGTGCTAGGATTAATAACATAAGGGTGTATTACAGAGGTGTATTAGAGGCGTATTACATATTTAAAAAACAAGGTGGCAAGTATGTTATTACAGGTATCTTCCCTAAGGTTATAGCCCACCAGCTGAACAAGGAACAAAATTATAGTAACTGGAGACCAACAGCGATTGTAAAAAGAAGTTTTAATGAATATGCTAAGATCGAGCTAAAGGCTTGTGTCAGTGATTGCTGTCACAAAATAACAGTCCGTGTCGATACCCTGTTGCACTATTCACACAGACAGATATTAGCCCATAATTCCTTTCAAATTTACGGGTCTTGAAGTAATTGCAGGCTATAATCACAGCTGCCTGATTGGGCTTTTGATAAACTTACTTTTTAGAAGACTAACCATGGTCTCTCTGAATAGGCATGACAGCATCATCCGGAAAAGTCAGGAAAGGCCTGATGTCTTCCCAGCATCTTTTTTCTTTAAGTTTCCCACTTAACATCTTTTGCTTCTTGCCAATAAGTAGCACAGAATATATTACAGAGGAGTCATCTACAGTGGGAAAAAATTGTGAAAAGTAACTTCAGCAAAACCACAGTCTCTTTGCAAGCACACATTTGTTTTGCTGCAACGAGAATCTCAAGCCTGGCCAAGGTCGTTCTTCACCCCAATTTGAGAAGAGCGGAGCTTGCCCAGCTGTGGAAATGCCAAAGAATTTACACAGATATTGTAAGAAACAAGTAAAACTGGGACACGATAATGCCATCCCTTCCTTTGTGATCTTAAAACTATGGCTCAGCGCAAGTGGGTAGAGAATACAGGCACCGCTTTTGAAAAGGTCCAGCTTTGGTTTTAATGCCTGGTATTAGCCGAGAAAAATAGAACGGAGATAACATTGGATCACCTGGAAACATTTCCAGGTGCATGTTTTTGGCAGGTAATTGCGCTTCCTTGCAACGTGACAAAGCAAATCAATGAAACGAATACAGAAAATGTGAAACCAAAATCTGTATCGTAAGTATTCACAAGAAGTTCAGCAGAATCTTGTTCAGAACCATCGGTCCAGGTCACGTCAACACATTGGCTGCATGGTTTTCTGGAAATAAAAGAATAATTTAAAAGAAAAAAAAGCAAAACAGTAAAAAACAGTCAAATGATCTGTTCGTCCGTTTTCCAAGACCAAATAACATTACTTTCATGCTGCACTTCGAGAAACAGAATCCATCAGAACAGTAGGTTGCTGATTTAGAAGTCTTGGCCCTGTATTGGCTTTGAAAAGGCAGGGAAAACAGCTCTTCAATCGCAGGAGATGAGGTTGATGTGGCTATAGATTTCTCTTTTGCCTTCACGAACTAATTAGATGGGTTTTTTTTAAATCAATCACCCTAATCCAAGCCACGAGGAGGTAAAGATCCCCGTGTCAGCAGGGCCACTGCAATCAAAGCCCTCCGTTTGCTCAGAGTTAGTCCTGCCCAAAGAGATCCCTTAGTGACAACACGTAATCGCACATGGACTGCTTTTATACAACCTCCCCAATACCAAGCCGGCGGCTCGCTAACGTCCTAGTTGCGATTCCCGCAGTAGAGGGGCCGCGTGCTTCTCTGCTGGGAAGACACTTCTTGGTTTGCACTGAACAGGCGGGCCTTGCAACTATCTCCATACGTGTGGCTCTCCTTCGTATTCCAAAGTTTTACAGTCATTCCTGACTATCAAAGCTTTCCATCATCCTCGGGCCTTAATCTTCAAAATTTATTTCAGAGCCTCAGAAGCTTTGTTTGGCTGAGTGCAGCTAAGCAGTGAGCAGCTGAAACCCTTCCTGTCTGTCACACAGTTCTCCTATTTCTTTGTAATACCCATCAAGCTTGAAGCTTTACGTAGCCAGTTTTAAACGTGTCATAAGAGAGTTTATTTGGCTAACGGGCAGTATTTTTGTGATGGGTTTGGGGTTTTTTTTCTCTGAGTTGATAAAAACGGAATTAGCAGGTATTAGCAACTGAATTAGTTAGTATTAATAACAAAAGAATCTGTTCACTGAAGCAGATATAATTCTAGTTACAGGTAAAATATTTTTTTCAATAAGTCGTTTACTTGCATTGCTTTTTAGGTATTATTTCTTAAGAAATTAATTCTTCTTAACCACAGCCCAGTGAACTCAAGAGCCGATCTGACACTGCCTTCGACTATTGCTCCTGGAGAAGAAACCCTCGCCAGCGTCTCGTGTACTCTCAGACAATGTGTCTGTATTCCCTGGAGGGCTCCTAATTCAACCTCAGGAACAGCATAATTTCAAATGTCTCTAGAGAAAATGGAGTTACAGAACACCAGCTGTGGAAAAGTATACATTCAGGCTCATCGCACGTGTGTAATTAGTGCTCTGCTGAATTTCTTACAAATTATGAAAAAACGACGCCCTTACGTATCACAAAACAAGGCAGCAGTAGTTTCTTCGCAGGGATATACACTGTTTTTCCCAAAAGCTGTATTTTGAGCTCATATTTACTTATTCAAATGTTCTCACCAGATAAAGAGGTATTCAAATAGTCCCTACTTAGACTGCAAGAATATATGGAGTCCTTCTCAAATCTAATGTTATTGATAATAAACCACTTTGGCTGAAACATTTCTACCTTCGCATCTTCTGCAGAATATATCGTTAATGAAAGTGAGACCATCTTAAAATCAAATGAACTGTAGGACAACTATAAACTGGGAATGACAGGTTCAGATTTTTCCTTCGAGCTTTTAAGCATCCCTACTAATAGCCAAAATATTTCTGAAATGGTCTGACCTTTAGATTCTATTTGAAAAAAGCCCTCTTTTCTTTTGGGAAACTGCCTCCACTGAATCATTTCCAAGCCCCCAGGCAACTTTCAGTATCAAATACACTGTTGTTACAACTATTTCTAAGATAATTTTGTAAGTGAATTACGAGAGAAATTAGCCCTATTGTCCAAAAAGGATGGTAAAAATAAACAGAAAATCTCTTGCAACACATATTATATAATACAGGTATAACTCATTTGATACGGACCTTCAGCTTTGCATACTTTCTCTTATGGAAACTAAAAGAGCTCAATGGGAAGGTCTTGTGAGTTCCAAGCCCTAAGTAATTGGGTTATAAATCCCCGGGTTTTTTTTCCGGTATCTGCATTTCAGCTATGGTAGTCGTTGAAATACTTGTCCATGCTAGCTGAGAATGATGATTAAAATAGACAGAACGGACATCAGTGTTTACCATCTATATATTTCTCATAGGATCAACAAAACTTAGATGTCAAATTTTAATGCATGTGTGTTCTTTTCAGTACAGTATCTTTGATTTGACCTAATAAAACTATTTTAACAGTTCGGTGAATTACCGTGACAGTAAGTTAATGTATTTATTGTCATTATTACTTAACATGTAGGAACAAAAACTGGAACTGCCTTCAGAATTAATGAGATTTCTATAACTGGGCACTCTGTTAACTGTGAACTGATCAGTCCAGAATTTCTCTATGCAAAATACCATCTTGTATCGCTTGAGCCAGGACAAGTTTTGGAGATAAGACATGCTATTTTGTCTATGAACTCTATAATTTGGAGCATTGCACTTAGTGGAAAATGATAACCTCAGTTACCTGGTTGTGATCTAGAACACTCGTCAGGGTGATCGCTTGAACCTGGAAGACAACTGGAATAATACCTGAATTAGAGAAAGCCATAAAAAAAGTTTGCCTCTACAAAAGAAAAGATCACATAAATAGAATACTGAATATATGAATAAATAGAAGCATTACGAAGTAAAGCACTTGGCCAGCAAGTTTATTAAAAAAAAAAAAATCAGCACCCTGTTATGGACAGAGATGTCGAACCACTGTGAGGACCACGAGGAGACGGGCCAAGCCATGACTGTCCCATTCACTTCACAAGGCTGCTCTGCTCTTAAGCCGTGGGTCAACACTGGAAATTCAGCTCTAGAATTTGTGAAATTGTTCACATACGCAGGACTACTGGAACTTGCCTGTAGTATTTGAATGTCTCTATTGGATGCTGTCATGTAAAATGATACATGCCCATGCTTTACATTAACAGAGCTGAGTTTCCATTCGTTTTAGACCAGTTTTGACTATTCTTGCTTACTCGTATTTATATGTATTTTTATATATTCAGTTTGCTTCTGCTCTTGCTTCCATAGATGCAATTATCACTAAGCTATTAAAAATATGATCAGAAACTCTGTCTTCATCACACAGTTTTTCCGTACAGGTTCTTCTCTGCAGCAATTTCCAGTCTCACAGACATTTTTTTGAGGAAGATACTTTGTTCCAGGTGTTTATCTACTAATTTTTAATATAGTACCTGTTTAATAAAGCAAAACCAGCAATATCCAGTGACAGACTTGGTTGCTCTAAAAGACAGACCTCCTAAGACCTTGTTAGCTTCTCTCCCAGGAAATCTAGGAGTTGGCACCCGCTGTAGGAGCAGCTGTTCTCACATGTCTTACAGATGGCTGCAGAAAAGGAAATCAAATCCTCACTGCACTCAGACCTTTAATGAAAACTGTATAAAATCCTGAACCAGTTGAAATCATCTCCAGGACCAGACTTGCCTTTTATATGGACAAGAAGACTCAAAGACTGGCCGGATCCTGTGCGTGCCGGGTGAGTGCATCGCCAGACGCATCTGACCACAGGTCGCAGGTGGCATCCGAGGCGGCTGGCCAGGAGCCGAGACCATCCTTCCTGAGAACCATAGCATTGATCTTACCATCCCATCTTCATATAAAAATATAACCTATATAAATGTTACATATTCCTACATCGGTATATATAAACATATAGATAGAACACTTATAAAAAT
>VZSC01013064.1:81120-134146 GCA_013398225.1 Steatornis caripensis
AATAGTTTATATATAGAGAAAATATCTATATAAACTATATATAAATACATATATAGAGAAAATAAAAATACATATAGTGAATAAACTATATATTCTGATTACTGAATACATAGTGAACTTAAGGTCTAAAAATAGGAGACCTAGCTAGGAATGCTAGCTTATAAAAAGAATTCAGCAATAAAATGCTTTAGCGACATAGCAGCAGATTGGGTAGATAAGTGCAAGTCTGAATGACTGCTGAAAATTCAATGCTGTTAAAGGCAGCATGGCAGGTTGAAGTTTTGGAGTGCGGTTTTCAGTGGTGCAATGCAAGACACGTTGGTTTAATAGTATCAGCAAGGTCTGAAACTGTTCTGCACGCACTATAACTTCAAAGAGAGCCTGATTTATAGGGTCCCTGTGATGTATTTAAATGTCAAAAATACATAATTTATGAATTCATCTGTTTAGAGATCTATTCTTTTCCAGATTATGCATACTAAAATGACTATATTCCATGTAATTCAGCTCAATTTCTAGCAGATTACTCATTCAAAAAAAGCTGAGAAAATAAGTGTTTGCTATTCGTTTTGCACACAGAACAGATGTCTACAATGCGCTTCTGCACATCCTAACATGAAAACTTGGATTTGTCATCAATGATTGATCATCTCGGTGCTGTTCTCCAAATACGCCTTTGTTACTTACGCTTCTATTTTTGTAACAGTGGCCTTGAAACTTTCAAACCTTTAGCAGGTGAGATAATTCACTTCACGACGAAGCAACTTTCTTCTGCAGTCGGGTGAAGGAATAGCAGCTGCCCTTCCTTGCTCCTTCCAGGTATGCCATGCTGTATGCAACAGTGCAGACCCTGGTGCCATCTCATCAAGACTAGATCCTCTTGCAAAAGTTCAGACGCAACAGGGCAAGCTAAGCCTCAGACATCTTATGCCCCTTGTTCATCTCCTCGTCACTCCTACTTCTAAATCCTAAAAAAAATACACAGTGAGATGAGAGGTTTAGCAGATGAGAAGGGTAGACTCGGAAATAAAACATGCGTACAAAATAGACGCAGTTATTACACTACAATATAATAATAGTACAGAGGAAAGATCATCTTCATACCAGTATTTGGGTTATTAATTTGAAAAGAAATACAGGGCATCGCTCTGTCTGCAACGCTCTGGACCTCTCTGGTGCTCAAGCAAAGCTCAAGCAAAGTTGTGTTGTCGTGTCCACTGCGATGGTGGGAGGGAGGCAGGTATCTCGCTGCCCTGTTGCAGAGGTTGTCTCCACGCCTTAAAGGACCCTATCGGCCAGAGAGGGGAAAAAAGCCATTACTCATTTGCCCATAATACTTAGCACTGACTAGCTCTGCCACGAGTCACAGCACGGCACCAGGAGGTAACATTTCTGATATGGTTTCTTAGCACATGCACCAGACACCTGTGCTGCGTTATTTCTTGCTAGGAAGACTGGGCTGTGTTTTTATTATGGACTGTTTATGATAGTTAAGAAAAAAAGTCTACTTTGATCATTTTTAACCATCTTACACATTCTTCTTAAGCTTCTTATTGCCTTGTCCAAATTCTTCTTGAATCTTCATTATGTTCCCGTTGGGAAAGTGCATATTCAAGCAGCGGTACTAAGGTTTTTTAGAACTAGATTTGGTGGGTTTGGTACTGATCATAGGAAAGAGAAGATCTTGTACTTCAATTTCCACAATATACAGGGGTTTTTTAAGGAGCTTTAGTATACATTTATGATTATCTAAAATGACCACTGTAAATAATAGTCCCCAGCAGGGAGTAACAATCACTTCTTTATGCTCTGAAAATGTATTAAAATATGCAAACACAGCTGAGTTTCAAAGGGTTGGTCAACATGATACTGGGCTCAGAGTCAAACTGGCTCCCAAAGCAGACAACTCAGGATCTTCCTATCTTCAGAGAATTTATTTGCACATAATATTAATAGTTGATCCTACAGCCAACACCCAGCTCCTTGGAAATGGTTCTGTAAACCAAACACGTTACCCAGTTTCACAGCACAGAGGAGCCAAGAGCAAGGAATTTTCCTATAGTTTGAGACGGAATGGTGCGTTTGCCCAATGCTAATTCAGACGGCTCTGTATCTGTGCAGGACCAGACCTCCGCCTGGTCCCAGGACACTGGGTACAAGATCTCGGATACAGCAGAGGGATAAGTCACTGTCTATGGGCAAGGGAAGGCTACGACCGTCTCACTGCTACCACTTAGTGGGAAAATACGGGCAAGAGATGAAATGCAGCCACCTCTTTATTTCTGTCATCACCAGATTACTCTCTTTTTTTCGTACATCTGGCACAGTTTTCTTCTCCCAGGTATTAAATTACAAAGTTAACATACAGAACTCCGGATTTCCATTAGGAGCTATTTAAACACCCCCCAAATGCCAGCAGCCTACCGACACAGCCAGTATTCAGTTGATACTCATCACCTTTGAGGCTCAACAATACCTCTGTCCTCGCCTGGGTATCTACATTGCCCATTAAGATCGAGGTATCCTCCTTTTTAAAAAAATAAATTTGACTGTCAAAACTTATCCACTTAGGTATAGATTTTTGTAGTAGGAAAATATACAGCTGCATTTAACCGAGCCTTTCCAAGATCATTAAGCTGCCTTGCAATTACTAGTTTGTGGGTGGTGGTTGGTTTTTTTTTAAGCGGTTTGCATAATCGCAATAAACATACGTGGGAATGTCGAACCTACTAGCCACAGCACTGTCCTCTATAATAGAGAGCATGTTACTGCCATCTGGGTGCAGCCGATATATTGCAAGGTACACCAGCACATTTTCATAGAAAACCTCGTATTATGGAGAAAATTTGATTCCTGTTTGTCCAGGTTTCAGGTATTTCATCCAGTTGTTCCTTACAGGGTTAAACTGGGGCTATTCAAAACTAAACAATAAAGAGGGCATCTCTAAGCTTCAAGAATTAGAAATGTAAGAGCTAGATTAAGTAACGTGCAGTGCCTGTATCAAATTTTGCATTATTCAATCAATCTGGAAATTGGAGAGGTGCACTATAGGGTTTGACACTAATAAGGCTGAGTGGAAGAGAAAAACAATCCCATCACTGGAAGGTCTCATAATATTTTGCCCACTTACCTTATTCTTCTCTTGGAAATGAGAGGAGAATTTATAAGATTTTTGCCAAACAAATGCTCTTCACTGTGTAAAGCAATACTTTCCCTATAAAAAAAAGTCCATGTTTGTCTCTACAATGCAAAATCATGTTTCACTTCTAGTAAAATTTCATATGCATGTATATATTTTCATACATATAAATGTGCTAAAATTATCCAGAATCAAATGTAATGCTCACACAGTAAGAAAAAACAGATCAGAAAAAGGAAAACTATTACAAGAAAAAGCTTGCATGGGCTCAGACTGAACGAGACATCTACCATGTGGCTAACAGCAGATGCCGACGAAAAAATGTAAATAGCCTTATCATTAAACTTGTGTAGCATAAACTCCCAGCCTCCAGCAATTTCTGGGTCAGAGAAGCCCCGAACAAGAAGCTGTACCTAATATTAACAGGCAGGTGATATTAATTACAAGACAAAAAATACCTTTTGATTTTTGGTTAAGAGGTTTTTAATCCATATGGGTTATTTACCTCTACTCAAAATACATAATTTTTAAATGTGTGTACAGAAAAAAAAATAATCAGGGTGCAATTTAGGCTAAACAACATCTCAAAGTATGGAACAATAATTCAAGTGAAGCAGAAAAGTTTTCACCTGGGCTGAAAACCGACTGCCCTTTTACTACAGCAAGGGCTTTCTATGCCCATGGAGTTTAAAACCAGCGGGACTTGGCATTAGTGCTTCGAAACATCTTCCTCCACTATCACAGATATCACGTGCTGTCAGCGGCCAGAAAGATCCGTGTCAGCGTCCTGTTATAATTTTTTTATTATTATAGTTATTGTGCAACTATTTTTACTTTTGAATCCATCATAGTCATTCACCAGCAAGAAGAAAATGGTCTAAATATAGTACAACCTAGATAGTGTAAAAACTGCCAATTTTTTTGAGTTATTGGAGTCCCTAAAATAATCTCTTTCAAATATAAAATGGAATGTATTTTCCATATGCTGAAGATAATAAAAAAAGGGGCCGAACCAAATTTCTAGACCTTTCCCGAAAGTTCATTTTTGCACTAAAATTAAGTATGGGATACTACAGAATACAAAGATTTTTTTTTTTTTTTTAAAGTTACGTAGAGGTGCAAAAGGAGGTTTTAGAACATCAGGACTTCTGCCAACTTTTAAAAAAAGCTGTAATGATATTTCCTCTGACAGAAGAGATGTCAAGTTTGCAGTTTTGACTATTTAGGATACTGATCTGTATCCCCCGATTATTCTAAAATATAACAGTAATTACATTTGGGAATTACAATACAGTCCCACCTCCCACCCCATTTTATTGGTGATACTAAAAGGAACGTTGCCATGTGAGCAGAACCTTTAGCAGTTCATTTTTAATAATGAATGAATTGCACTTGAGGGCAGAACGCTTCTCATACAAATTTGGAAACTATAAATTGTCTCCATGGTTTCCCCAGGAAACCACTCGGAGTCTGATCTCCGGGCAAATGCAGTAGAGGAGCATGTGGTGCCAATGCTTTATTACTGGCACGGATAAAGAACTTCTCACATAAATTATCATTTAGAAAAGATTACCATAAAATCAAACTGGGAGACTTGTGAGGACCTCCCGGGTCTCTGTTAACACCCATAATAATAGCATAAATACAAAAATAGTTTATTTGATCTTCTGCAGTTCACAGATCTCCGCGTATGCCAGTCAAATCCGAGCTGAAGGACCCAGCCAAGGGGGCTTGGGCCAACGGGCTCGCCGGGGCTGCAAGCCGACAGCCCACGGAACAGCACAGGCGAGAAACCTGCCAAGGAAATTGTCACTGATATAAATGGGAACATTTTGTGCAGATCAAGGGATAATGAACACCGCGAGGCAATCTTTGCTCTCCCAAAACCCTTCCTTAGATCATTCAAACCCATAAAGAGCAGAATGGCTTCAGCTGACCTCATAAAAGCCAAGGCTTTTCTTTCAAGGTTGTCAGCATATTCCCATCCTACTGTTTGTGCCTGCTAGGGCTCTATAATCACGGTTTGAACTCCACCGTCCAGCTCTCTGCTTCCTTCTCTTTGCATAGCTACGAATCTCTCTTTACCATTAAATATTTTGGGAGGCCGCATCTCCTCTGTCTTTGCGAGAGACTCATTCAAGAGCGGGAAAGCGGCACGGGAGATTAACCACAGGGAGAGATTTCCACACGATATCTCCCCCAAATGCCAAAAACCTGATCCGTGTTGGAACATAACATTTTAATAAATCCTACAAAATTCCCCTGACATTCTGATCAGCGTTACAGCGACACAGAAGATACATTTAACATCTGGACATGAATGTTAGGTATCAGCCTTAGTTTTAGAGGAAAAGAAAACCTGTTTGCCTGATTATTATAACTTTCCTAGCCTTCTAGATACACGCACTTAAGAATTTATAAGGTTCTCTAAACATTTAAATTAGTTAAAGAATACTGCTTACAGAAGTCCTCCTGTTCCTTTTGATGTTTCATGCAGATAACGGAAGGAACGCGCTGGCCCGTTTCGCCCATCCGTTGGTGAGGCCCTGTGCGGTTCCCTGCTCACGAGGAGTTTTAACCCTGGGGCGCTCCTTAGGCACCCTGTTTACTCTCATTGCCACAACAGCAGGGCTGGCTGGGAACAGGGCTGGTGAACACCTAAAAACCCACTTTTTCGTTCTTTGCTTGTTTCCATTTGCCCCACGCAGCACTCGGGTGCACCTGCCCAGAAACAGTCCGTCCTCCCGCTTCCCCAGCCGCCGCCTCCTCTGCGGTGTTGACCACACCAAAGCCCTCTTAGGCGACTTAAGCCTGTGACCTGCAAGCTCTGGTTTACTCCAACTTCCCGTCGAGCCACGTGTAATGGAAATCTCTCACGTGAGTGGTCTAGATAGAGCTCTGTAACAAACATTTCATAAACAACCTTTTTTTCAGAGAACCTGTTTTCTCTTGTACTCGAGTTAATGTTGCCACAATTGCATGGCAAGGGCCACACTTGGTTACTGTTGACAGAATGAGAGAGACTGTTCCCTTTCCTATCTCATATTGCGTTGTCAGACAGAACTTACCAGAATTTGTCTTACAAGTGCTTCTTTTCTGCAGGTATCACATTTCCAGCATTAAATTTACCACCAGATTGCTGGCAATACAGCCAAGGAATCGGTGAAAATGAGAACTTACTTTGCACTCTTCCTAATTTGCCAGTCAGCAAAGCCCAGATACTCTACATAGCTCTGTTAACACAAAATAATTTTCTTCTGAATTTGATATTATTTGATAGCATGAGTTATCCGTTACACAGTGCTGCAATTCATACAGCAAGTTTATGAAAATTTCCAGTAATTGGCCAACGGCGGGGTTTTTCTACGTTACGCTTTCCACTTCAGATTTGTATTTCATCAACTTTCCTATATATGTGTGCACATGTACGTATATTAATAGGTACAGTATAATTACAGGACCATAGTTCAGACATAAACTTACGAGAAAGTTGGTACAATTGAAATAACCTTCTATCAAGTATTGTATCTAAACCAGATTCTGCATATTGCTCTGAGCGAGAAGCTTTCTGTGGCATTAGAAAGCTGAAAATAGTATTTTGGTAGGTTCTTGCCTTACTCAGGAGGACAAAACATTACATGGCACCCAATCCCTTTAGACGTTTTTTGGAATGTGTGCTGAATGAATATTTTGACATCATTAAATGGCGTTTCAGGCGTAAAAGGGTCTTAACTCACTGTCTCTGTCCACAGCGTATTTCCCCTCACAATGCAATGTCCTTCTGTGCAACAGCTCCTGCCTGGAGTTATTTTAAGGATGTGTTGTTGATTTTTTTCTTATTGAGTCTTGCATATCTTGGTATGGAACAAATACAGGAGCAGCCTTGGGAGCAGTGCATGGGAACATATAGGCAACAAATTTGTATTCATCTTTACTTTTGTATGTAACCATCTTAGGTACTTCAAGTATTTTACTCATGGGGCAGTCGCAACAAGCAAATCCCATACCATTTAATTCCAATTGCTAGTGAGACAGAATTTGCTTATATTTATTATTCAAGTAGTTTGATAGCCGTTCAAATACTGCCAAAAATATTTGCTAAATAAATTATCCAGTGAAAAGTTTACTGTTTTGTAATCAATTCACAAATCTGCATAGAACAAATTATGTGCTTATTTAGAAGGAAAAAAAAAAGATGTGGATCACACAGAGAGCTTGAGAATTAGATTTCATTTCATATTTTGTGGCAAACTTACCAACAATTAAATATCACCTCTTATTTACGGTAACTCATAACTGTCTCAAGATAATGCCAATACAAATTCAGAAAGATACCCAGCTGAAGCATGACGAAGAGGAACGGGAAAAGGCAGTGCCATTTTTGGTTCTAATTTTGTCCTCTTACTCTTCTGACAGCAAATACAGCTTCCCTTTTTACTGCTAAAGGCACTATTTTGCTCAAGACTTTGTTTTCTCTAGTTCCCTCCCACCTGGCCCAATTCTTTTATCTAAAGGAGCAACTTTCCATCACTGCTGACTTTTCTGGTCACACGTGTATAAATATTTTATTTTGTTAGCCCTTACTAACACAAATTATCTTTTCTGTTCAATTCAGTACTTGAGCAAAACTTCAAAAATTCACTGAAATCTTCCAGCTACATTCAAACGCATTGGCATGGCAAACCTTCATAAAAACTGAGGACAAGTTAGCTGTTGCTCTTGACATATTGTACCCATCCTGTCTCTAAAAGCAAACAATTCATGTTTCAAGACTTCAGCTGTTATCCCTAACTGAGGGTGGAGGCTTGAGTTTATTCTCTTGTCTATCACTCATGATTTCCACAGACAAGCTTGGACCTCGCAATTTGTGCTCTTTGGAGTCAAGGGTTTGTAGTAATCACTGAAGAGAAACCTTCCTTAACAAAGACTATTTCTGTAGAATACAAGAAAGTTGGGACAAACGTGTCATAAAAACTACTCAGCAAACTATATACATACCTAGTTTAGAAGATACTTATTAATGGAAAGCGTTTAAATTTAATTTCATGTAGACTCCTCATATGACAGCTTCTAAACTTGGCTCATTGCCAGAGTTGGTAGCTCTGACATGGACTGTAGAGTTACTTGGTTACTTTAATTCCTATAAAATAAGGGCATTTATTTTAACCTCTTGGCCTTGTATCTCCCAGATCTGGTCGAACAATGTCAAAAGCGAGAGACAAAAGTCTTTGATCTTGTCACACGCCAGCAAGTTTTGCCATGACATACACTGCTTTTCAGTATTCCTACTTCAGATCCATTTTGATTGTAATGACATTACTAATTACAATTGTAGTGGATATTAAACTACAGTAGTATCCTACTAAAGAAATCCTTCAAATCAGGCTTAAAATAAATTTCCTTTTTTTAAATTATGATGGGATTTACCAGGAGCTCAGAAACTCTTTACCTATTTTATTTCAAATCTGATCGGAATAAGACTTAATCCTTCAGAACTAATGCCAACAGCTGGTATTTGTTATGGTTTTGGACATGTTTCAGAAAGGAACAAAATCAGAACTGTAATGAAATTTCAAATGTAACAACTATGAAATTATTCCTAATGCTTCATGGTACTTACCAAGTTTGAGCAAAGGCAAATGTATGTATCTTCACAACTATAATTTGCTGCCCTAGAATCAACCGCCTTACAACAAGCATTTTGCAGCATTTCCTTGTGCATGTTAATGATCTCTACGAAATCGCTCTTCTTCATTATGCTGGTTCAATTTTTGCCGCTGTGGAAGTTGTCTCTAGAGACGCTTCAAGGAAGAGCTGTGGGGAGGAGGAAAGTGCTTGTCCCTTTCATTAGCAGTCTACATTTAACTTAATTCCCTTGACTCATTTGCTTGCTTCTCTTTTAGGCAATCAGTCCTTTGCTGTCAATGCCAACACACTGCTGGTCAATGGCAAATACTCCAAGACTCATTAGAGGGATCCAGCTGATTAACTCCGGAGACTTTGCAGGGAAGAAAAACAGCCTTTTTTCCTTTTAAGATTCATCACCTTGAACAGAAATACTGTATTTCAGAATCTGAAATCTATATTTAGACAAAATTCAAACTATGAGGCTTTCCATGTGATTTCCTAAAAGGATAAAAACACAGGAGTATTTCTCTGTCCATAGCATCATAATCATTTGAATCGTATCTCTCCCACCCTAGTATGAAAAGACTTCACAAATGAACGATGAGCAGATGGCATATCATTTTCTCAACTGGAGATTCTTGGATTCGATTTGTCACTCATTGAATGCTGGTAAAAGAGCACTTCTGCGCCCCAGTGAATAGCCTGCATAGTTTGTATATTCTCTGATGGTATTTGTTTAGCAGCTACTGGTAAACACAATAAAGGCTTCTATCAAGCAGATTTTATTCTTTTTTTTTTTTAGTTATAAATATCACTGCAGTCATCAAGGACTTCACTGCTTTGATTTTGCCGTCTCCGAGCTGTATTTCGGTGCGTAGCTCTGGTCCGCATGCAGTATCGCTGCTGAGTACATCCAAGTACCTCCCTCTCCCAGCTGCCCCTACCCACACAGCGTTATTATACACAGTTATGGTTAATGTCCGTTGAGCCCCACAGACCAACTTTTCTCACCTTTTCCACCATTTAGTGAAAGTTTGGCCTAGCACCTACGCTATTTCTGTGGTAGCTGTTGTACTCATGGCACCCGCGTACGATGCAGAGCGGGTGTTAGTGGGGTGGTTTGGAGACAAACACGCAGCGTGCAGAGGTGATGCTCCAACAGATGGTACCTTGTCTGCGTAGGTTCTCAGACACTACCTAAGAGAGTAATACAGGTATCTCCACTTTGATACCACTGTTTCTTATTTCAAACACCTTTCTTAATTCCATTTTTCCTTTTTATTATGCACAACCTGTTGCAGCGTTATCAACAGACTGTGGTTGACAATCCCATTTTCCTGAGTTACGCAAGTAACTACCAGAGATGCTACTGTGATCCTGCGTGATATATGGGTCAGTGCCTCCCATTTGCAATGCAGAACTGCCCATCTATCAACAGCTTAAATGATCTGTTAGTAATATAACTAATGCACAGCAAGATTTATCGGAAACATTTTGTATATCGTAAGATAAGAAATCTAGAAACGATTACTCCTGTGCGAGACACCAGAAACACTGACAGCCTGCGCATGGTGGAACTATTGCCCATCAACATGACATATTTTATACCATTCCAAGCCTCCTAGGACGTAAAAACTAACAAGTTTTTGTAAGTAACTTCTAAAGTAGCACTGTTTGGGTTTTGAGTTTGGGGGTCACGAGGATTATCTTTTTTTCCAGATTATTCTACTGTTTCCAACATAGCAAACCGATTAGTGGGTTCATTGTCAGAAGTGCTCTACTCTAAGCAAAAACTTTCCAAATCCTTGACACAGTATTAATCACTTATCCAGGCTTTTCTGCTATCGGAGCAGATGTCTAAAGCACGAAATCCATGCAGGGAGCCCTTAGAAGTTTGTATTGTTTCTACCGCCTAAGGGGTAGATATTTACATTTTCTTAATATTGAGCCAACTCAGTTCTTATCACAGTTACACAAAGCTGCCACATAATTCAACAGACAAATTGTCTGAATCTAATTAATCCCATAAAATGACAAACTATAATATATTTTTTTAAAAAATCTATACTTAATAGGTAGCCAAATGGCTACAAACCACATTACGCTGAATGAATCAGATACCATCTGTGATAGAAGGCATGTTGAATAATACAGTCTAGATGCAAAGCATATTGAACAGAACAAAACATACCATATAACAGATTTATAGTCTATAATCCACACAGAAAGTCTGCTAAAATAGATCAACTCTGTCACATAACATTGCTTTCATCTAGTGTCCAGGAGCACTGTGCCGCTTTGACTCATTTAGCAGATCAGTTACGTGCTATTCCTGATTTCATGCAGTAATGTTTAAGGATGAAAAACATCACAGACAGTTGGCAACTACAATAAATCAGAAAGCTTTGCTCAATTTTGCTTTACATATTTGCACCAGAATTTAGAAAACAATATGATTGAATTATGAATGTACTATAATTGTTTTCCGAGAAAAAAAGTCCACTATGATAACTTTGGGTCTTCAGATTTCGTAAGCGTTCTAAGACAGGAATGTAAATCAAGCTTTAATAGGCTGTTATGAAACCACTGTCAGGAGAAGCTGCATAAAATCAGTTTCTATTGAGACTTTTTTTGTGGAGAATGGTTCAAAGCTGTAAGCAAAGTAATGGTGAGATGAACTGCATTGATCAAACAAGATTTGGCACAATTACCTAAGCCACATGAAGTATTTTTGATATGTGCTGTTCCAGCCCGCACACCATAGACTCTCATCAGATATAGTAAACACCTTCTGGTTCGAGCATTACGGACTTTATTTGCTAAATTTATAGTGCTCGGATACCAGTCTGAATCACTGAGACCTGGCTTTGAGCTTAAATCAAAGCTTCAACTGCCCCTGAAAATGAATACATAAAGCCACCCTAATGAATGCTACCAGTATTATCGTACGCCTGATCCTGACAAACAGCTCCTGCTAAACCACCTAACAGCGAGATGTTGAGCAGCGAGGCAACCTTAGCCACATTTCACGTTTTCTTTTCTTTGCCTCCCATGTGCCATAAAGAAGCAGAAAAATGAAGGTTATTCTGAAGATCTGGACCTGAATCTGTTGATTAGCTGTCCTCTTACGAGAGCAAAGGAATTGAGTTGTGGTATATAAGACGCAGGCTACACAGTGGTGGCATATAGGTGTCGACAACACCGTTACAGTACCTTGAATTCACTCCGCAGCGCAGACTTGGAAGATCCTCCCTGGTTCAGATAACTCGTATCACACCAGTCCTGACAATAGCATGGAATAAAATATACATCGCAGCACTTATCCATTATATCAGACGTTTCTAGCGGAAAACAAACCACGATACTCGCAACAGTTTACAAATTTGGATCATTGGAAACCTTCTGTCTTACTATTTAATCTGAACGTTTCAGAGCATAAAACCAGAAGCCTCTAAGGTCTCATGCCTGTGTAGTTTCATTTATTTAAAAATTAATCACAGACTGAAGGAAAGAACAGTAGTCCATTCCCCCAAGAACTGACTTAAATTCTGCCGCCTTAAATTTACTTTGTTGCAATCTTTCCTTTTAATAAAATACTTACAGTGATTTAAGTGTGACTGATGGTAGTAAGGGAGATTTCTTCTTATTGTTATCAAATTAAAGGGCATTTTGGGACAAGAAAAGTTCTTTCTTACATAGCTGTTGTACTACAGTTTTCATTTTTATGTGTGTTTATTTAGAAAACACACCCGAAGGAAACATAAAAGTCGAAACACTGTAACTATTTTAATTTATTTAATAAATATTCTCCTAAACCCACTAATAACAAACGCTGCAAACAATAGAGGCGTGCTAAGGTAACAAGCGATTTGCTGCCTTGCACGCTTTCTCCTCGTCCCAGCTCGTTTCAGCTGGGGAATTCAATGAATGAAGAAAAACCTTTCAGCTGCTTTTGTGCAGGGAGACGCCGCTTCCGACAGAAATCTCTCGGAGATTTCTTCCATGAAAATGGAAAGCCGTGCTACATGTCAAGATGCTATTGCTGTCTTCGGGTGAAATCTACACCACGCATTCGCTGGCTGGCTGGCTCAGGAGAAGCAAGGTGTAAACCTTCTTCCTAAACTATGAAAATTGCATTGCGCAAAAATATTTAAATAGATCTCGTAAGATTCACAGGCTAGTCTTCTTACATTAAAAAAACCACATATTTTTTTTTAAACATCCTTGGGAATATGAGCAGCAAGCAATCCTGAAATTACATCAGCTTCACCAAGGAGAAATGAAACATAAGGATTTCAAATGTCCATGTCCTCTCCCAGTTCCCGAAGTTACAGAAACTTNTTTCACAGGATAGTCTTCTTACATTAAAAAAACCACGTATTTTTTTTTAAACATCCTCGGGAATATGAGCAGCAAGCAATCCTGAAATTACATCAGCTTCACCAAGGAGAAATGAAACATAAGGATTTCAAATGTCCATGTCCTCTCCCAGTTCCTGAAGTTACAGAAACTTACTCAAACCTTTGCTTCTTTAAAAAACCTTCTCCTTTTTGTGACTGTGGGAAAAGCTGGGAAGCACGTACCGAGAATAATAGCTGCAGAGACATCTTCGGGATTCTTAAAAAACATGAAATGATTCAGAATAATAGAAACATCAGTCGAGTTAGTGCAGCTGACCTACTCATAGTTTCAGCTTCGAGACTATGAGCGTACAAGTGTGAGCAAAATTAAGGCTTCTTCAACTTTTCTGAGAGAGATTCGGGAAGAACAGGTGAACCATACTGTTATCCTGAGGAAGAATAAGAGCAAAGGTCATGGCAAACCCTGGGTCTTGGTGTAGCTACAGAACTGATTCATCCAGTTCCAGGCAGCGAAGAATCTGCCGCAATATCGGAAAATACTTGCGATTCTAACAAGTAACATTTCATTTCATAATACCTCATATTTTTTGAAAATACTAAACATCTTTCTTTTTTTCAAAGGAACGCATTCAAATATTTATGTTTTTACAAATACACATAGCACAGCAGCAACGCTTGGGAACCAGAAAAGCGCTCATTTTCACACCCTTGAACGTCAGCATGCTGCAGTCGGGTTTTTTTGCACTGCTGTCACTCACTGCCACGCAGCCGCTATCACTTCACACACAACCCCCAAAAGCCAGTTTTTCTTTGCTACACCGCATCAAAAATCCCTAGATGGAACCTGGCAATGCTTTCAAAGCACTTTCATGTGTTAGTTTCCAGCGTCACTTAATACGTAAATTAAGAAAGCAAACGACACAAGTGTTTGCTGCAAGAGAAATGCAACTGCAGTAACCTCAGGGGGGTGCCTACATCTGCCAGAGTCAATGCTGGCCCGACACTTGGAGACTGCACGTGACTTTGGGGCTGGCAGGGCGGTGCACGCTGCCAGTCTCACTCGCTCGGCAGTGACTACGCCATAGTTCATCATACCGATAAAAATCCACTCCCACTAGCTGCTTCTGTACTTTCTTCTATACACATGTAGTCACAGATGACAGGGGTAACTTACCCCGATCTCTTCAAATGGACATGCAGTANAGTCTCACTCGCTCAGCAGTGACTACGCCATAGTTCATCATACCGATAAAAATCCACTCCCACTAGCTGCTTCTGTACTTTCTTCTATACACATGTAGTCACAGATGACAGGGGTAACTTACCCCGATCTCTTCAAATGGACATGCAGTAGAAACACACAAAGCAGGAGATTAGTTATATATGATTCAGATTAAAACAAATGTGGAATTAAATATTAGAATTAATAGACCCATCTTAATTGCACTTCAAATGAGAAAAGCTGCATTATGAATGAACTTTCTAAAACATGTCTTCCAAACGTGTGTAGTATATGAAATTTCATGGGCTTATTCTTCCATATTAAGTCAAAATGTTGGATCAGCAATAGCAAATAATTATGTTCTTCATATAATCGAAAATATAAATTTTGGCTTCTAGGTATGGATAAGTAGTCAATGTAGGCAATAAAAAACCCGTGAAACTGATGGAGACTAAATACACGACATACTGCATAGAGTTCAGTAACCCAGTGCTCATTACTGTACTAATATGTAATATTTCTCACTTTGCTCCCTAGCTTCAGTTTTCTCTGTCCTACAGAGAAAGGAAGGCACTTTTGCAATGCCCATTGTTCCATCTGACTTGAATAACACGTGAAAGAAAAGGCACCATTATTTCCTGCTCTTGAACTGCACAGGCTTTCTCATTACATGATGAACGTGGTGTTGTTTTCCTACCCCTCCATCTCTGCCACCTATTATTGCACATTGAAGTACTTGGAGTAAAGCTTCTTTAATTGTTTATCTCAAATACACACAACCACTTGCTCTAAAAGGAAGGTCTATAAATGTGAACTCCATCAGCTCTGCTGGGTCGCTGCTTAGGCAATACTGCCATTCAAAGAAGGAACGTGAGATGACATCTACACTTTCCCATCCTGTAAATACATTGCTGTATCAGGGCACTGAAAAGAAAGAGAGCCCTATCATGTCATTTTGCACATGCGCTCCAAAGGAGAAGATGCAATAAAACGCAAATCCATTATACTGAAAGCAATTCTTTAAAATTAACAGAGAGACAGAACCCAACCGATATATGAAAAAGGAACCATCTTCAACTATAGTAAGAATGCTCATGGAGGGCTTCCCTTCGGAAGCAGTGACTAATTTCTGATACGTCAAGCAATGTGGCCTCTTCCACTACCACTCACCTTCAAGGAGGTTTGCCAGATATTCAACTTAAGCGCCATTTTCCTTACCTAATTTAATTTCATTATTCATAGCTATGTTTCTTTTTGTTATGCTAAATAATTTTTCTTTCCTGAATGTTTTCTGTAGGCAGATTTATTTTCCCTTGCTTCCCAATTCGGCACTGTATACATCAGACCAGCTGCCCTCTAATAGTTCTTCTACTCCCTTTTGTTACGATTTCCAGCAACACTTCTACCACGTTACAAGCAAGCTGGATTAGAGTATTCAGCGGTACGATATCAACCAGAGTTCAAAGTACTTAAAATCTTACGCCGGGCAACACAGACTAGAGAGTCTTGTTTGAAAAGAAGGGGCATTAATGGTAGAAAAACAGAAGAACATCCAGATAGCATTGCTGGATGCTTTGACACGTTACATCGGTGGCATTTGTCAAGTCTCTTCCTCTTTATTTTATTATTCTTATAGGACTGCTTGCTTAGCCTGGAGTACGGTGCTCCGCTTGCAGCCAAGCTGAAAGGAGACCATCACGTCCTAGCATGAAAGACTTGTACGTAGCGTATACTGGAAGTATTTAAAGGACCAAAGATGAATTTCTACTTGTATCTTTCAAAAGCATCCCAGTAGCTGCAAGAATAGTATCGTGGCACCACAAAATGCATATGCATTTCAAAGAAAGGAGTTGAAGTACAAACGAGGGAGTTGAGCAGAGCGGTAATCTAGGCTGGCACAAAGAACACCACATCGCTTCCCTGTCTCCTACAGCTTGGAGTCTCACTTCGAGTGATCTCAGCTAATGTCAGGATGAATTTGTGAGACCTGGAAAGAAACAGTTTTCCATTCCGGTAATATTTTTCAGAAATGCCACGTACAGGTGAGCCAAAGGTGACCTGAAGTTTGGCGCCCCAGAAGCAGAGGTCAAGAGACCCCGAAATAGGCACTCGCAGGGAGCCAGTCTGCAAACAAGTGATTTCACCATCTAACAGACAATTCAAATGTACAACATACTCATCGTGAGCTTTCCATCTGGAGTGAACTGAATTTCTAAAGACAATTACTAAAAGACTAATCTGAAGAAAACTTTTCAATGTGTGAGCAACATGCTGTTTGAAGAAATCATTTATGCAAGCCAGGACGTAAGACTGACACTATTAAGCAAAAAGTTGCCTTCAAAAAAAAATATATATTAAATCCTCTTGAAATGTAAGAACAGTATGTGCATATCAGATAGTACTATGTAACCCATTTATAAATCAGAAGCAAAGAATGAATGAAGAATTGTATCTTGTTTTAACAAATTGGGATCAATCCCTGAAATGTGCAAACATAACCTGCTTCGAGTCAGAACCTGGAATGAATTAGGAGAGTTGTAACCTTGAGAATAGAGTGCTTCTCTTTATCTTTCCACATTGTGAAGAAATGAATTAGGCATTGATAAGAGCAGCCTTCAGGACTAAATAAATTCATGTTGCAGCTGCTTCAACAGTAAAATGAATGTTGCTAGCTCCCAAAACGTAGATTAAAAAAAAAAGTGTTCAATTATATACTAGAAAGAATTCTCAGACATAGCTTAAGATGACCTTAACCTTCCTGATCTACTGAACTGGATAAATGATTTTTTTTTTTTACTGCATTCTTCAGCAATGCACAATTACATTTACAGAAGGTGTGAGTAACTAAAATCCACAAGAGGCAGGTGGCATGTATACACCACTGCAAAATATTTCCAAATAGACGTTTCAATGCCTGCAACAAGTAGTAATCCACAACTTTTGCTGATGTATACATTTCCATGACATTAGTTATCATGACCGATGAGTGACTTTTGGATTAGGTTATTTGTAGCTGCTGAATCCAAAGTGCAATTAAGCTTACACTGGACTTAAAGTGATTCATTGTTTTAACTTCATTTCACTTCATCAAAAAGGACGGAACATAGTTTTAGGCAGCATTACTTATTCTCCTACATGAAATGACTTCCACTGGTCTCGACTTTCCTTTCCTTTCTTGCTGACACACCAAAGGTCATTTGATTTGACCGTGGTTATGGATTGTGGGTATACATGAGATCCAGTGAGCTTTGAATCCTAATACAATGTTATGCTTCTAAGTTGAAATACTACTTTATGTAGCAAAATATAAATATTATGGGTATTGATTAGGTATATTTAAGGTGATCATAACTCGAATTCGTGTCTGAAACGAGGAAAACTGTCTTAACTACAATTGTTTTATTTCGGATTATATTTTGATGTATTTCCTAGTTACTTTTCCTTAAGAAGACTGAGGTTTTAAACAGAATCACAGTTAAAACAAAATAACCGGTGTAACTCTTCAAATACTTCCGTCTTTAGAGAAAAATACTAACCGGGAAGGAAGAAACTCCGCTGGGATTTTGAATTTCTGTTGTATCTACAATACCCTCTCCTATTTGCTTCTTGAGCAAGATTATCTTTTCCTTCCACCGTTCAGAGAGCACCTTGCCCAGCAGGATCCACATCCACGATGAAGGTTTCCGGGCAGTGATACGGCAAAAGCAAACACATTAGACTAAAGATTTTGTCTCTGCAGCAAAGGAGAAAAGAGCAGCATTTATTGTTTTTTCTCATCCTACCATCTTTTTATTCTACACTTGTCAAGACATCTTGTCACTTCATTCCCTTCAGTTTCCTGGGACACAACAACCGACACATGGTGAATTATGAAAAACTTAAACACAAATATTAATCTATAGCAGCAGAGCATTCAAATTTCTCGAGCTCTCAGCATTTGATTCTTTGCTGAGAAAAAGGTTCATTCTGAACTTAAAAACGCATCCCAGTTCCAGATATATGATTTTTGAGACTAAAAAAGACCATTTCATGGGTATGACCCTGTATACAAGAATGCCTAAAACTGCCCAACGTTCATCTTTTTTATAAAATACCACCTTCGTTTGAATCTCTGACACATATGCAAAAACATAGTAAAAAACCCCTCGATAGAAAATTACTCAAAAAACTTTAGCTGATAGTTGCTTTTGATTATGTGATTGTTAATTACAGGTTTTTATAGATCACAGAAATGTTCTCTGAACGGTGTAAGGAAGAAGCAGGGCTGTACTCACCGTGGTGACGGAAGCAGAGACAAGTAATGTTACAGAAATAGCACCTTGTGCTAGTGGAGAAGCCCTCACCCTCCGATTTGTCCAGAAAACCATCTTTCCCCAGAACAGAGATGTCTGCCAAGACATCATCTTCACTACATTAGTCTTATCTGCAAATGCAGTATCAGCGTATCTAATAAAAAATATTTAGGCTAGTAGACTCTTGGTCACTTAAATACTTGGAAAAAATTAAATATTCAGTTAAACATTCAGTTAAAGTTGAACCTATTGTCTTAGTCCCTTCAAGGCTTATGTGGCCCACTGCATGACAAAATGTATTTTATAACTACAGACTGGTGGATACTACGACTATAATTTTCCTCTGCTTCCCTAGAGCCAACGACACCATTATGAATTTATCCGTGGGTGTAACCCATTATTCTATCAGAACAAAATCTCAAACTCCATCAGAACGTTCCATAGAAAAAAGGGGATTCTTCAGAAGAGTGGTAAAAAGAAAACAAATAAGAAATACTTGTTAAAGCCTGCTTCTTAGCTTTTCTCTTTTTTTAAGGTACACACACTCTAGACCTTTCTTTCTAACTTCAAATTCAACGGCGAGCCTGTGCACAAAAGGCACAGCAAACAGCACAGCACAACCGTGTTCATCTTACTGCAGGATCTGTTTATTTGTGCTATGGGCAGGGCTTTTTCCCTTTCATACATCATTCACTACCAGCCAGACTGATTTCACAATGTCAAATCAAAAAACAGCCTTAGCATGAAGAAAAGAAAAAAGAACGAAAAAAAAATAATCTTTTGCTGTTGTTTTGAATATTAGTCACACTGGGCCCTAGATTTCATTTTCTCTGCCTTACTTCAGAGGCTCCATTGATAGCAAAGGTCGCATGAACAGGACAGAAAAATAAATAACATTTTCTGCCATTTTCTCGGTTTTGAAAGTTCTGCAATTGTCTACAATCACAAAGGGCATATCATCTCTCTGATGCACCAAGAAAGGCCCTGATTATAATGTTTCATGTCCTGAATCTCTGTTTCAATTAAGCTGTTTGGGTGATACTTTCAAAGGTGCAAAAGCAGTTAAAGCATCCAAGTCTTCCTGGAAATTAACGGGAAGAGGGAGCTTCGCATACATTCGTAGCTTTGTTACAGCTTTCCCCGTCTGACTTCTATTTCTGTAGCGAAGCAAGAAAAATAAGCCAGATCATAAGGGCTGGATAACAGCTTTACTGACTGAGAGGCTCAAGCATCGTTCGTGTAGTAAGGACTGTTCACCATCTTTCTCATGATTTTGGACCGTGTTCTAACTTGGAAGGGAAAATAAACTTTGCTACTGCATTTACTAACCAGATTAAGCTTAGGTGAACATATAACTGGAGGTAAACTTCACTTCATTAATGAACAGGAAGTGAAAATATGCATGGAAATCACAACTGAGACTCAGTAAGTTAAGAGAACAGGGACTATGACTGCTTTCACCATCCATATATCTTACCATTATGAAAACAGAGCAGGTAATCAACTCACAAAGTTGAGCAAGAAGTGGCCGTGAACGGTCGTGCATCAGACAACTAGAGAAAGCAGCTATGTTGTTTTAATTTGAAGCACCCCAAACAAGATCTTCATTCTCGAGAAGGATTTTTCACTTGACACTCCAATTAAGAGAGCTTGCCCTTTAGCTAGAGTGAAAAAGGCTTGCTTTAGTGTAATACAGAGACTAACCTGATTTCTATAGCCACAATGACTTGGTAATTTACAACACACTTAATTCTGCCATACAAATGTAAGATGTGATCGTTTCAATTCATTTAAATGAGAGATGAACAATGCTTAAAGTCCACAATAGGAGTCTTAATTATAAGTAAGATTCAATTTAATGAAGGTCTAATCTTCAATTTTAAAAAAGCGTTAATGACGCTTTTCCCCAAAATGATAGAAGTGCACAAATCCCTCCATCTCGATAGGAGTGAAAGAGGAAGAAAAGCAAAAATTCCTCACATACCTGCTGCTGATGTTTGCCTCATTTATCTGAAGTCACCGCAATTGTGTGGCTCAGTCTCCTAGGCAGAGTGCTTCGTTCTGTGAAGAGTATCGCAGATAACAGCAGCCCAAGCAGCGTTAACTACAGTTTTAACCACTTGCTCCTGTGGATATCGTGCCAAAGGGAACCGTCACAGGTGTTTCCCGTAGATACTGTTGGTGAACCAAGACGGGAAAGAGGTCGTGCCTCTTCTTACCCTTATCTGACCTTTTTTGAGCAAGTGACTTTCCCCAGTTCAGCGTCAAACACCTCTCCTCATAATTTCAGGTCTGCTTAGGTGCTCCCCACATGCTGAAAGCAACTTGGCGTCTTCCAATTTTGCTGCAGCAGGCAGATGCCAGGCCTCAAGTCACCAGTCATCCTGCTCAAGACGACGGGCGTCTGGAGAAATCTGCTGATGCACACACTTGACATCTGTTCTCTAATAGATACAGAAATAGGATTTGTGTGGGCCCACTGTGAAGGAGCTGCTACCAGCCTTCAATCTGGGGTAACAGCTCTGAGGCCACCTTCATGAGCAACATTTGGCGTAGGACTATGCCCTTTCGCAAAAAAAAAAAAAGGTCTCAACCTAGTCAGCAACATACGTTCACTCCTACAGATTTGCAGCAGCCTTGAAGTAAGTCTACGCAGCTCATGAGAGCTGACGTCCTTACTCCAAGCAAAAAAAAACCCAAACAAGCACATAATCACGGGGCTGTAATTTCATGACATATTCTGTTGCTTTTGTCCTAGAAGGACAGAGACATTTTTATTTTGTGTCGGTTCAGCCTCCATCTAACGTCAGACGATTCCTGCTTACACAGGCTGGGGTCTCCTCTGGACATTGCCCAGAAACCCACAGGCCTCAGCTCAGAGAAGCTGAAGAGGAGACGCAGGTTTTGGTGATGTTCAGTGAGGTAGGCCATTTCATTTCCCCCTCTCACACTCATCAAACTGTGTTTTAAAAGAAGAAAACATCCTTGCAAATCATTACTCTGACCATCTTCTCTCGTCCTCTCTATCCTTCATCCAGCAATCACTCCTCAGCAAACCAGCAAAAGATAGAGGAAAAAAACCAGGGAACAACATAGTGTTTGCCAAACCGTGTAGTTCACTGTGACCATCCTCTCCCCCAGTCTCCACCTGCCACTGCTTCAGCAAAACCTAGTTAACTAACATCTTTCCACAGGTAAACCTATGAGTCTCCAGGATCACCTGAACCAGCTGCATACTACTTAAAAACTGTCTCTATGATGCAATCAAAATGCAGCGGCTTTCACTCCTACAAGTGGTGACCTCGGTTTAGCTCAATGACCAGAGTGAGTCACTTCGGACTACGAGGATAGTAGGTTAACTTGGATTCATCGCTTCTTCCATATCCCCTTAGGGGATTTACACCATGTATGTATGGGTGGATACGGACAAAAACCTGGCTGACAGATAATGTTTTGTGTGGGGAGGTCGTTTGCCAGCAGTTATTTTTGGGGAACATGGTTGGAGGTGCCGAACAACCCTAACGATCAAGACCAAGATATTTTCTGCATCATCGGTTGTTTTGCACAAGGTTTCAGCAGCAAAAAGCTATGGTTTTGGTGCACTACTCATGCTGTACAGTAATGCAACTACACGGGCATTGCTTCATCCTGGTATCAGGGAACATTGGCCAGCAGTGTCGTGAGGTCTCGAAGAGGGAGAAACGTGGAGGGAGGACAACGAGCTGAAAGGGTTGTCGGCTTAGTTCCCAATTAACTGATCTTTTGGAAGAAAATAAACCTCAGAGAGGGGCAACGTTTCACAAGAGGAAAATACAGGGAAGAGCACTGCAGAAAGGGAGATTATTTTCTTGTTCATGTTGAAGAAGTGCTTACAAACGAACCCATTAGAGGCCTCCGCATTGTACATAAACTGATCAAAGTTCTCGTGCATATTGAGCTAATCTGTCAAGCAAAGGTCCAGAGTTAATCCGTCTCGCAAAGGGCCAGATTTCCAACGTACTAAGACAAGCATTACAGGGTAAAGCTCTGCAGAGACTTGAAATATCAAATCCCTCTGAAAACAGTTAAAAGCAAAGTCTCTTTACCTTGCCGAGTGCTACACATCAGCTTTGCTAATCCCTTACAAAAGTCAAATCTTTAGAAGCCAAATTATAAATTAGTATAGCACAGTAATTTATTGTCTTATTATCAAAAAGTAATAGCAGAAAAAATCAATTTCGAAAGGCCTCTTTTCCGTGTCTAACTTGCCAATTTTGAAAAACTGTAATTTCCCTTGTGGGAAATCCATTATATTGTGAAAATACTACTGTACACATTGGCTGCTTTTCCGTGAATTATATCCAGACTTTTGCATAACACGCTGTCATTTTGCAGAAGGAACAGTCTCTAGTGGTGGATCAAATCTATGATACAGCCTCTTCCTCTCCAGTCCTTTAACACTATTCATCTCAGTGCGTTACTAAGTGTACCAAAGGTTAATCATTTAAAAGAATGGATGTATTACAATACAGTTACTCCTGCAGAGAAAGCGGTTTTGTCTAAAACGAAGGATTTTAAAAGTTTGAAATATATAAATGAATGATCTGAACTGACACACAAAAATCACATTACATTCCCCGTAAATATTATGCTCCGTATAAACTTTTAAGGCCACTATACTTTCCTTGCTAAGCATTTCTCTTTATTTCAGATTTGCTTTCCTCTGCAAAAGAGGAATGTGAAATTCACTTGCAGAAAATATGTGTCCTGGGGGCATTCTATAATGAATGACTCGGCTTCCTCTCTGGAAGTGCTTGTACTATTTTGAGAAATGGATATATAGTGGGGCGGTTACCAGCAGTTCCTTTTGTTGTAATTTCTGAAATGGAGCTTCTCTTGTTTCAGAGAATAATTGATTTTTTAAAATAGCTTTCCTGTAGCTATACAACTCATTTTATTCTGGCAGTTTTTCTTTTTTTGCTCCTTTTTTTTTTCCCCTCCTCTCAGATGCTTAATTACCTCTTGCAATAGTATACACAATCAAATTACACAGCTCCTAGATACATAGTTTCCTGGTATCCACAAGCATACACAAAAGAAAAGAACGCTCTTACGATTTTGTCGCAGACACTCCAGTTATCTTTTTGTTCTCCATTATTACGTCATTAAAATTGTGCTTTCAATAAAAGTGCTAAAACAATGTGAATCTCAATTTTATCGTAACAGCAAAAAATCAGGCTCAAGACTTAAACTTTGTCTGTATGAACATCCCTTTGTGATCAGGTGCTTCACACGACTCAGTGCTATAATGTATATAATATTCCTCTCAAGCTCCCTGAAGCAAGGCAGGCTTCAGAACGCCTAGATTTAACCTCCAGAGATCGAAAACATAATTTTATGTCTTTCCTTCAAATCTTCAAACTGGTGTTGATGTATGTTGCTGTTGACACTTACCAGTGCAACGGGCTACATCCTCAAGCCTTTAGATCTCATATGTACATGCATATATATATATATACACACACATACATACAACTCAATGAAAAGAGTACATTCACAGCATACAGCATCTCCCAGATCTCTTCCCTTTCGGTAAGCATACGCAAAAGGAGCAAAACGTCCCCGGTTTGTCAGGTGCTTTGAGGAGGACACAAAAGCGGTTAGACAAACCTGCCCATATCTACCTCATCTCTGCTGAGTCTTCTCCCTCCCCATGAGGCCCTTCATGAAGAGTTCTTTCCAGAATCTCCCGCTGGGAAATTACCACGTATTTTTAGTAAAAGTGAGCAGCTGCAACCTGAAGTGGATAGCCTGCATGTGGCCGCTGCATAATCCTCCTCTCTTTTAGCTTGTTGAGATTTTTAACTTCCAGACAGGGGAATTCAGATACACAGACCATTTGAGAGGTACCAAAACAGGGCCTTGCACTCGCCTGACTCTTTGCCAAGAGAGGTTTTGAGGAACAAGGATGGAGTAGATGAGTTTTGTTTAGAAACTGTCTATGGACAACACAGGCGGCGCTTGAACAGTAGTGGCACGTAAAAAAAATCACGGTTTAGCAGTGATCGTAAGTAGTGGGGAAAACCCCGTTGACTCTCTTAGTGCAAGGGAAAACAATTTGCCAAGCTAGATGGCAAAAACATTAAAGATAACGTAAGGCTTGACCTATTCATTTATTTGTTACATATGGAGTTATTTTTCTCCACCTATCTCATTCATCATCTGCTGGTCAAAAATTAAGGGGAAAACTTCTTTGAGCTCACAGGAAGTTCGTGTTGTGTAGACATCAGGAAGCGATGCATCACTCAGCAAAGGGAATACCTAGCACACGAGACACCACCTTCTAATACCAAAGCAATTGATTACTAGGAAATAGTTTTGAAGGGTCTGGGTTTTTTTTTGTTGTTGTTGTTTTAAAATTTTATGCCTTCTCAAATACATTATTCAGAAGAACAGTAATATGCCATGAATGTTTAAGGGTTTTTCTGCTTCAGTTCTGCACCTTGAGCAAGAGGAAACAAATCTATGAGTTTATATGTTGTTACCAAAAAACTTAGCAGCCATATAGCAAGCGGCCAGAGAGCATAAGGCTCGCCCTGAGAAGTTTAAGCTGAGCTCAGCTCACTCACAAGCTAAAGAATAAAAATAACATACCGAAACAGTACAGATGTCAGGAGCCTGAAAGAAGGGAGTTTTAACACACGCAGACAAAGGGCTTAGAAAACTACAAATTGTTTGGGAAGGCATCATAAAGACTACCAAAGGTATGGAACAACTTCTGCATCAAGAACATCAAGATNAAAAGAGTACATTCACAGCATACAGCATCTCCCAGATTTCTTCCCTTTCGGTAAGCATACGCAAAAGGAGCAAAACGTCCCCGGTTTGTCAGGTGCTTTGAGGAGGACACAAAAGCGGTTAGACAAACCTGCCCATATCTACCTCATCTCTGCTGAGTCTTCTCCCTCCCCATGAGGCCCTTCATGAAGAGTTCTTTCCAGAATCTCCCGCTGGGAAATTACCACGTATTTTTAGTAAAAGTGAGCAGCTGCAACCTGAAGTGGATAGCCTGCATGTGGCCGCTGCATAATCCTCCTCTCTTTTAGCTTGTTGAGATTTTTAACTTCCAGACAGGGGAATTCAGATACAGAGACCATTTGAGAGGTACCAAAACAGGGCCTTGCACTCGCCTGACTCTTTGCCAAGAGAGGTTTTGAGGAACAAGGATGGAGTAGATGAGTTTTGTTTAGAAACTGTCTATGGACAACACAGGCGGCGCTTGAACAGTAGTGGCACGTAAAAAAAATCACGGTTTAGCAGTGATCGTAAGTAGTGGGGAAAACCCCGTTGACTCTCTTAGTGCAAGGGAAAACAATTTGCCAAGCTAGATGGCAAAAACATTAAAGATAACGTAAGGCTTGACCTATTCATTTATTTGTTACATATGGAGTTATTTTTCTCCACCTATCTCATTCATCATCTGCTGGTCAAAAATTAAGGGGAAAACTTCTTTGAGCTCACAGGAAGTTCGTGTTGTGTAGACATCAGGAAGCGATGCATCACTCAGCAAAGGGAATACCTAGCACACGAGACACCACCTTCTAATACCAAAGCAATTGATTACTAGGAAATAGTTTTGAAGGGTCTGGGTTTTTTTTTGTTGTTGTTGTTTTAAAATTTTATGCCTTCTCAAATACATTATTCAGAAGAACAGTAATATGCCATGAATGTTTAAGGGTTTTTCTGCTTCAGTTCTGCACCTTGAGCAAGAGGAAACAAATCTATGAGTTTATATGTTGTTACCAAAAAACTTAGCAGCCATATAGCAAGCGGCCAGAGAGCATAAGGCTCGCCCTGAGAAGTTTAAGCTGAGCTCAGCTCACTCACAAGCTAAAGAATAAAAATAACATACCGAAACAGTACAGATGTCAGGAGCCTGAAAGAAGGGAGTTTTAACACACGCAGACAAAGGGCTTAGAAAACTACAAATTGTTTGGGAAGGCATCATAAAGACTACCAAAGGTATGGAACAACTTCTGCATCAAGAACATCAAGATGAACTGGTATTCTTAAGTATTAGAGATGACCAGATCTACGAAATCATGCATGGAGAAGATGAGTAAGGTACAGTCATTCACTATTTCTTTCAAGAGACCAACATCAAATGAATTGAGGCTGAAAAAAACATAAAAGGAGATGGGTCTTCACATCCAAAGTAGTTCAGCTGCAGAAGTCCTTGCCAAATGCTGTAGATCTTATAAGTCTATATGGGTTCAACAGGCAACTTGGGAAAGTTCAAAGAAAAAATCCATCAGGGATTATTACATTCCAAGTTAGCACTTCTGGTCAGGGAAGTGGCTTGGCTACAAATCTTTAGAGACTACAAGAACAGTATGGGGCAGCAACACTGTGTTCTCGTACCCTTCCCTACATCGCCCCTTTCAGATGGAGCCGGCAGCGGGGTTCGGGACTGCATGCTTGCCTTTGCACTATGGCANGTGGCTTGGCTACAAATCTTTCGAGACTACAAGAACAGTATGGGGCAGCAACACTGTGTTCTCGTACCCTTCCCTACATCGCCCCTTTCAGATGGAGCCGGCAGCAGGGTTCGGGACTGGATGCTTGCCTTTGCACTATGGCAAGTCTTATGATCTAAATATTAATTAATAGTATTGATGCTTGAGTTGTTTCGTTAAGGTCAATGAAAGCTTTTTCTAAGCGAAGATCACTTTTACAGGCCCTGACTCCTCAAACAGCCACTGATTTGATTGATCCACTGAGGCATTAACAAACAGCGGAAAGATCACGGACTTTGGGAAACACACCGGGAAGGATGCCTGCTGAAGAGTATCATAGAGCATGCTGTCCAGGTACGTCACCGGAGCCGCAATGCATTGCTGTAGCTCCACACACACCACAAAAGCAGTAGCACAAAATAAAGAAGAACCATTCTATAGCAAGTTGAGACTTCATATATACATGCATATATGTATTCAGATATTTATTTTTGCTAGTCTACACACACAAAAATCTCTACAGCGCTTGGCCTTTAAACCGAAACACCAAAGCAGAGCTATCCCTTGCGAGCCAAATCTCAAACGTAAGGATTCAGATTTACATACAGTCATGCCACAAACTCTGAATGAAAACAAAGTTGATGACTTAAATCCCCCCAGACTACTCGAGGCAGATTTTTGGTAATATTTCTGACATCAGTGCTATTGTTTCTCCCTATAATGCACTGACCTAGATCTGTTGGTGTAATTTTTCAGCTTCTAATACTGATAATATTGCTTTTAGACAGTGGTTTCAGGGCCCTTTTGAGATGAGCTCTTCAAAGCTGTAGCTTAATCCATCCTTTATTAGCTTCTGTAAAGTGATTACTTCTTCAGGGCTGGATGGAAGTACTTAAAGGAAATGAGCATTCTGTTACCAGACATCACTGCTCTATTTCCAAAGCGTTTGCTGGAATTTTAACGCTTTAGGGTTGAATGATGGGGATATAAAACAAGAGACGACACTAACAGAAAAGTTTCATATGGTAAATGTGTTGACACCATGACATTTTTTTAACGAAATCCCAAAATGTGACAGGTGCTCAGGGACTCATGGCCTGTGACGGGCAATCTTGAGGTCACTGGAGCCGATACTGCTGTTGAGATGCCATTTTATTTTTCAGTTCAAAATGAAAAATTGCTCTGTGCGTGCAGTTTATTAGAATCCTGTTGCAAGTAGGGGCTAGGGGAAAGTCAGATCACCGTTTCAGATTACCTTTGCAATGCTCCTTCCGTAATGCACAGAAAAAAGATACAAACAGATCTACTGCATCTGTCAGACTCTAAGTAGATGGGGACTTTTTCCTCCGGCCATGTGAACTCGTTCCGCTAATTCCATGAAACCTGTGCTGATTAACAGCAGGCTACGATGGTTTCAAGTAATACTTATTTGACTAATAGGTACAGAATAGAAGCACCTGTTATCACTGAGAAGTACCTGCTTCAAGGACAAAGCAGGTTTGCTAACTTGACCATACCTCTATAATTTCAGATGGCAAATCCAAAACAATGAAGGAAATAAAGAAAGAAAAAAAGAGAAAAACCCTCATTAATTTCAGAGACATTGAAAGCCAGAAATGTTAAACACCGTGCCCCCCCCCTCCAAAATCTTGAATGTTATTTTTATTAACGTTTGTATGTCTGTCCAGTCAAAGACCCCACAATAAATTAATTTCTTGAANACCCCCAAAATCTTGAATGTTATTTTTAATAACGTTTGTATGTCTGTCCAGTCAAAGGCCCCACAATAAATTAATTTCTTGAAAGAAATAAAAACATTGTGAAGTCTCTTTAGGAATAGAAGTAGTTCCCCAAAAAACAAAAGGGTGAAGGCAAACGCGCATTAAATTACAAGGCACATGATACCACTGGTAAAAGGGTTAAGACCTGATTTATCACAGCATTAAGACAATGATTTTGTTCCTAAGTTGAGAAAGAAGAGAAACAGTCCCCTTTAATGTGCTGCTCATGTAAGAAACGCTGGGGTACGGCCTGACTCAGAGAAGCGCAGCTTGTGATGAGTTCCCAAAGTAACACCAAACAGCACAGGGACTTACAAAAGCAGTTTTGAAGCTCGACAAACTTCTGAACCCATTTATCAAAGTACTTGCAGTTCCCATCTCAAGGTGAAATGATAATAAATAGATAAAAAGTTAATTGGGTTCCCAAGCCTCTTTAAAAAACCAAAATTATATTGAATTTTTTAAGGAAAAGCTGGCATAGTGCAATACACTCCTACAACACCTTATTAATGAATCATTCCAGCTGCCATCCTTCACATGCTGAAGGAACAACCAAGCACAGAGTCAAGACATTCATTTCAATAAGAGAAAATACAACATCCACAGGAATGCAGATACTTGAGGAAAAAAAAATATAGAATAAAAAGTGGAGACAAACCTGCTTCTGGGGAGCTGACAGCAGCTTTGCGGTACAATAGCAAAGACGGGGGTGCGGGCAGGGTCGCTGCGGNCTCCAAAATCTTGAATGTTATTTTTATTAACGTTTGTATGTCTGTCCAGTCAAAGACCCCACAATAAATTAATTTCTTGAAAGAAATAAAAACATTGTGAAGTCTCTTTAGGAATAGAAGTAGTTCCCCAAAAAACAAAAGGGTGAAGGCAAACGCGCATTAAATTACAAGGCACATGATACCACTGGTAAAAGGGTTAAGACCTGATTTATCACAGCATTAAGACAATGATTTTGTTCCTAAGTTGAGAAAGAAGAGAAACAGTCCCCTTTAATGTGCTGCTCATGTAAGAAACGCTGGGGTACGGCCTGACTCAGAGAAGCGCAGCTTGTGATGAGTTCCCAAAGTAACACCAAACAGCACAGGGACTTACAAAAGCAGTTTTGAAGCTCGACAAACTTCTGAACCCATTTATCAAAGTACTTGCAGTTCCCATCTCAAGGTGAAATGATAATAAATAGATAAAAAGTTAATTGGGTTCCCAAGCCTCTTTAAAAAACCAAAATTATATTGAATTTTTTAAGGAAAAGCTGGCATAGTGCAATACACTCCTACAACACCTTATTAATGAATCATTCCAGCTGCCATCCTTCACATGCTGAAGGAACAACCAAGCACAGAGTCAAGACATTCATTTCAATAAGAGAAAATACAACATCCACAGGAATGCAGATACTTGAGGAAAAAAAAATATAGAATAAAAAGTGGAGACAAACCTGCTTCTGGGGAGCTGACAGCAGCTTTGCGGTACAATAGCAAAGACAGGGGTGCGGGCAGGGTCGCTGCGGCTGCCTGACCTGGACGGCAGAGCTCCTGTGGAGGCGGACGTCTGCGGGTTCAGGCAGCCACCGCCGCAGTGTCCCCAAGCCGCCAGTTTTCAGGAAGGACTCAGCAGCACATCTAGGATTTCTGAAATTTTTTTAAAAAAAACCCCAGCGGGAACTTGCAGTGTTAAACAAACTCTCTGCTGTAGCCCTCTCTGGCTCTGGTTTTGGTAGGTTGTTACTCTGGAATAATTCAGAACTTCAGGCCCACCACAGAAGTACGGCGTAATCTGGCAATTTCAAACAGGCAGCATAACCCAAGCGTGTTTCATTTCCAACTCAGCCAGAAATAATTTAAATTTCTGCAAGCAATTCATTTCACTCCAAGATGCCTCAGTTTACCTGTTTGGGGTAGCATCGCACATCCCTAAAATGTCATTGTCCCGCTGGACGTCTTCCGCCAAGTATTTAAAAAAAAAAAGCCTGTAACGTCTGTGCCAACACTTACGTGCCGTGCAGCAACGCTTACTGCATCCCACAACACTGTCCTCGGCTGTAAGACACAGCCGGAGAAGAGGGCAGGGCTGCTGCAGGCAGAGCAGGTGAGGTGCGACCGGTCTGGTTCTGCCTCTGCTTCTGGGGTCAGCAGGCTCTTCTTCTGGCACAACAGCCCAACCTTTAGTCTTTCTCTTTTCGGGCACGTGTGTCAGGGAGTAGAAAGACAAGGGATCTACCTCCTGCTCTCTCCCATTCGAGTGCTCAGCTGGGGACCATGCCTATGTGCAGACTTTGCACTCCGGTCCTCTAACGAGAAGGTGTGGTTATACAAGGACAAATACAATACAGCAGCATTACCGCTGACTTAATTGTAAACCCAGCCAAAATGTTGGGGATTTTTTTTTTTTTTTTAAATAAAAGCGAGAAGAATGTTAGCAAGAAGATAAGACCTAGCAGTGTACGGCAGTATCGAAAATCAGATGCGAGAACTAAAACTTGAGCACAGACGACACGATGGCCACCATCTGGTTCCTCTACATTAGCTTCCATAATGGAAGAGCCGAAAGCAGCCCAGGCTATTTTGACAATTACAGTAGGTCCCTGATAAAAATCAGTCGGTTGGATATCAGAGCATACCACTCCCACCACAAACTTCAGTTTGTCTCCAGACTGAAGTGTCTTTCTAATGAAAATAAATTCAGTCTGCGAGGCTGTCAGCGTACCTCGAGCCGCTTCAGGAATTCTTATTTTGACAAAGCCTGGAGAAAGCACGTTCTGTGAAGAAGGAATAAACACAGGGACACAATAAACATCCCTACATAGGGAAGCAATAAACAGAACGATTGAGTGTGAGAGGGTGACAACTCATTCAACCTTGATTTATAATCTAATAAAAAGAACAAGTACACATGCCACAGGAACTGCTCGCACCTGCATCAGGATTGCTTTTTCCTTTGTTTCTCAATGTATTCGTCCTGCAAACGCAAATTCATTTTCAGCTGATCCTGACCAGAAGCATTGTCTCCAGTTCTCTACATCGTATTGTGAACAACCCGTTTGCCTCACGTTGTGGCCCATACTAAGGGGGAAGATGAGTCAACCTTCGATAAGAAGCACAAACACGAGCCTTTTCTTAGGAAGCTTGGAGGCCTTGTCTTTGGTTCAAGCAGCACCAACATTATTGAATATCCACCCAAAGCCGGTGGCTGAACCGTGTAACTTAGCCGGGGTGCTTGGTTTAAAGAGTCACCTACCTAACTCGAACCCCCACATACCAAGAGTGAACTCTCTGTGCTTTAGCAAGTCGACCCTAAAAATATTTTGAATTCCGTCACTTAATTTTCTAAATGCAAACAAAATTATAATCCCAAAATCGATTCCCTATTTTTACTTGCAGTACCCCAAGTTCTTTGATTTAATACAGGCATTATATACTATACATTTTGTATTAACCGCATCTCAATTTTGAGCCTTACATTATTTAGGAAATCTTATGTTACATGAAAAAAAGTCAGCAACTCATGTTAGGGAAACTATGCAATCCTTGTAAGCGTTCATCCAGTTAGGCAGTACAAGTCTATTGGGAAATTGTGTCTTTTTCTGGAGATTACCTACATGTTTTGCCATGTCCTTCTGAAGCACTATTATAAAAAAAACAAAAAAAAAAAGAAGAAAAGTCTAATTGAAAGTCCACCAGGTATTTTTGGGAGGTTTTCATTTATATCCTAACTTTCATACCTCGGCAGCAAAGCTGAATAAAGCATTTTAAATTTTTAAATAGTGTAACTTGTTTTCCTAAGTATTTGATAGAGTTATCAACAGGGAAAAGAACACTGTCTATAGGACACAGCTTGAAACCTTGAGTTCCGTATTTCGCTTTGCCAAGCACCTGGTCCAAGTTGGTCGAAACATTTCACCTCTTTCCCTTCTCCATTCTTGTTTCTCATCTGCTCTATTTCGGCTCTGGCCTTTTCAGAGCAGGTGTTACTTCTCATTTCGTGTTTGTACAGGGCCAGCCGCAAGAGGAGCTTGCTGCTCGTTGGGACCCTGCTGCGGGTGTCCTACTGCTCGCCTGTTGGGGACACTGCGAAGGTTCTTTCTCTCCTCGTGCCACACTGGAGCGTGCCAGGTGTTGTGTCTGTTGGCTTACTTGTTTGTTGGCTCCGCTGCTTCTCAGCAGCCCAGGGACGCAGGAGCCACGTGAGGTCCGTAAAAATTTGGCCACACTAGCAGACGCCCGCTGCAGCTACCTGTTCAGTAGTGGTTTGGTTCATGGATAAGCCAGGAGTGAATTAGGAGAAGGGGAGCGCGCACTGCACGCCCCAGGGATGACACGAGGGGCAGCCAGGCACCCACCGAGGCAGGCGCTGGGGAGTGGATACACATGCCTCCCGCCCCGAGTGACTACACGGAGCAGGAAAAGAAGGATGCTGGTCCTGCAACAGCTCTCAGCAGCGATAGTGAAGTTCTTTTTCAACGCAACTGTGTGCCCATCTACTTCTGTCTTACCATGGAGCTTCACAATATAAAAGTCTGAAGCGGAAGCACAAGATACTGTCAGGACAGAAGGGGTGAAAGGGCTGGATGAGAGCTGGATTTATTTTCTTCTGGAAGGAAGAAGCACGTGTCACCGCTCCAGCTTTCTCTCATTCAAAAATATTTTGCTCGTCACCAAAGCCCTTGGGGTACTGGAGTCAGTATCAATCAAACGCAGCCAATCCTACAATACTGAATTTAAGCATTCTCTTAATCACACCTCTGCCACTGAGAAACATTACAGCATAAATACTCTTCAAAGGCAGGGGTAGAAAGTTGCTCTTGCTGGGCTTGCTCTGCACAGCTCAGCACGCCTCAGTGTTTCCCAGGGGAACGGCTTTTAGACACCTATCTTGCTTATTTTCCTTTCGAAACGTTCTTTAGAAGGATACTGTCCAAGGACAGGGTGTATTTTATACCTTCCAGCATCCGTTTGGAAAAGATTAAGAACACAGTGTCCCAATAGTATAAATGTTTATGTATATCATACTACAGTTGCAGGTGGCGCTCATAACTATGGCTAAAACACACGCAGTCAAGGGCTACGAATATTTACATGTTATTAGTTTCCTCAGGAAAAAACCCTCAGGTCAGGTACGCGCTTCCTTTATTTTGCTCCCAGGACATGAAGCAGCCATAAATCCATTCTGATATCCTCCAACATCCACCATCGTTACTCCAGCAACGATAACAATTTGCTGTAGTAATAGTCATTATTTGATTAGTATTCATAGGTTTAACACTTTATTTGATCCACAGCACCCATTTAGTTGTTCACCATGGCAAAATTATTTGTAATCTAAGTCATACACGTAAAAAGAACAGAATTGAGTAAATACGAGTCAAAACAAGGTTGTGAAATACGACCATTCCCCTGACATCCCGTGGCAAAACCCCCATGACCGTTCGATAGCTACCACCACAAGCGTGACGACTCGGGTCACTCACGCCCTCCAAACCGCTCTCCAGGCTGCCATTCTCACGGGCACCGACAGCATGTTCCCTTCTTGGTTATTAGGAGTCCTGTTCACATTCGCTTTCAGAACTGCCACTTGCTCAAGTCTTAATGAATTAAGATCTGCACCTATGCTTTTCCGGCGATGCACGCTATTGCGTTCGTTCGCAGTAATTGCTCAGATGCTTTCACCAAACTGGTTTTCGAAGAGCTGAGCACCTTCAGTTTGCAGGTACCTCATCAAGAGCCTTAGTTTTCGATCCTATTCAAGAGCTCTGCCTGTTCAGTGTCAACAGTATGAAATGAATTCTGCTGGGCTAAGCTGCCCGAAAGCTGTAAACAGAGGTACGTAAGCCGCTTTACACGAGCTCTTTTAAATGTACAGCTGGTTTGCAGAGAGAATAACACTTTAAACCCAACCAGTCTTTAGGGCCGTGTGAGAATATTGTTTGACTAATCTGCTTGACTTCCATGACACGCAAAATAACGGAAACTCTTGTGAAGGGCAAAAAGCTGTTGTGAAATGAAAAGTAATTATATACTTTGAGGTCCCTCAAGTAAGAGGAAGAATATAAATAACTAATCACCTTGACATTTTTAGGAGGTTACGGATAAGAGCGATACGGAAGTCCACGTGACGCAATTCATGGGAATCGTCGCAAAGCCATTAATAACGTTTCACATGACAGGAGCCAGCTTACCTTGACAATAAATCTCAGCAACCCTGGGCAGTTCCCAGCGATGGATAAAGACCCACTTCCGAAAAGTGGAGAAGACGGAGCAGCGCTTGTACAGGTGTACAGGAGCGTGCGTGGAGCAGAGTTGTTGTTTTCATTTAGCAGCTCATTTTCATCGACGGCGGTTGCATCATTGACAGTAAACAGTTTTATAAGCACTTTTTTTTTTTTGCCTCTGCTGACAAAATGAAAGTAAATGTGTCTAATAATTATTAACAACACAGTGACGTGAAGAAAAATGGCTCGTTTTCGCTCCGGTAGGTTCTGGTGTAAATACTGACACCTTAACTCCTTTTTACCTTCAGTAAACTCCTTCTGACTCGAAGAACCCTTTTAAAAAAATAAATTGTACCCTATCAAGTTTCTCAAAATATCGAGATGTCTTTTAACAGACACTACTACGGTAGAGTCTGTGACCCAGTTTTTTGTGTGTGCGCACAATAAACGCGAGGGGAAAAAGGGGTTCTTTCCCTCTTTGGTGTAAGCGGTAAGATGTGCTGCCCCTTAGCACAGAGGGACCAAAAAATTCCGCCTTGACACAAAACAGAGGCCCAAAACCTAATCCCTGTGCTTGTCTGTAGCAACCGGAAGGGGAACACATAAAACAATAACCCTATTTGACATGGGCTGTGGTGAAAGAAAAGATACCTGTGAGTAAAATAAGGCTGCTCGGAGCCTGCGTGCTGCTCTGGTTCTCCTGCTGTCCCATCCCATGGAAGCAAACACGTTAAGGGGATTTGCAAATGCATAATAACAAGACATACATTTTGAAAAAAAAAATTAAATAAATCTGCTTCAATGTGAATCGAAACTAATCTTTATATATTAAACCGATATTTGTTACTATTTCATCCAAGCCCTGGTCAAAACTGACAGAGAAACCCAGCCTGCCTCTTTGCTAACGGGACAAACACTGGCGTGCTTCAGTCTGAAGCCCTTCACACCCACCGAGCTGTGTCGCCCCTTAACCCCACGGACTCATTGGTATTCGGCTACTTAACAACCACTCGGATTTGAAATCTGAACCTTTCCACGCTCCTGCCGGAAGAACAAAGATGAGGCTGGCTCCACAGAGAGTAGCCGTACTGCGAGCAGATCTGGTGGAAAGAACTTAAAACAGTCCCACAGCAAACGCAAGCGTGTGCTGACAACCGTGACAATTTTTTTTTTTTTTTAAAAAAACCGTAATCATTGATATTTGCCTATTGCTTGTTCAAACACGCATTCGGACAGCCACCCCATGCCTGCGTGCTCCCTTCCCAGCTCTCCCGGTCGGATGCCGCTCTCCCCATGGCACCGTGCATTGTCTCAACAGCAACCACACTCTCACACCGCACACGAAGCCTTCGCACTTGTGGCACAATTTTCTCGCCGCTAACAACGGTCAAAGGTCTGAGGCTCCTGTACAGATGTTGTTTGCTCTCAGACCAATTTTCTCACCCATTCTCAACGAAACCTTCTGGAGGAATGGACAGGTAGGATGATCAGCACGGGCCAAGTTATTAAACAAGTAACAGACGTGGCGTTTGACACGGGTACAAACAATTTCAACCATCCCTCTCCCGCCTAACCTCCACGTCATGTCTATAACCAGTTTACTTAGTTATTTTAGAGATCAACCCCAGAAGCAGGGGCAGGTGACCGCAGCGCTCGTACGCGAAAGCCTCATGAGATCCTGCTAACTTCACTCTCACAGACCCGCGTGCTCCCAAACCCCTGGACTGCGCTGGGAGATGATGCTCTCCAGAGGAGCACGTGGGTAAAGCCTGCCAAAACGTAAGTGGTAGAGGAGAAGAGATATAATTTATTTAGCTTGGGGGGTTTCAAGCTGCATAAAGCCCCGGGTAACCTGCTCTGGCCCCTTGAAGCTACGCAACGTGCGTGTACTACCCCACGACATCTTCTGCCTTCAGCAATGACTATTGCATTTTTAATGTGTTTGTATTTCTGTGCACTCTCCAACGGTAAGAAAAGAAAGGGTGTAACAAATTTCACACTCAACCCACTTCACAAGTTTGACACGGCGCTAGAATAAATTGTAATGCAGACTACATTGATCTGGGACACACCGCTGAGTAACCAGCACTTCTGACCTCTGCCGTGTGGCTTAACGCCCTTTCAGATGACAGCAGCTTGGACAAGAAACAAAACCGCATCTCACAGAGGATCTAAAAGCTTCGTTACAGAAATGGTCGCTTAACTGCGCCCTGTGACAAATTCTGTGCAACCAAAGAAAGGCAAGGCGCTCGTGACACTAGTCAACACATTTGAAATGCTGTCCATTACCTTAGAGTTAACTTTATTTACGAAAACAGGGTATTTCTAGAACATCCAAGCACCTATTAATAGCAGGCAAGGCTTCGGAAGGGAGAGCAACTGCTGCATTGCAGGGTTCACAAACCGTGCCAGGTTTGCCCTCGTCTTTCCTTTCTACCCACTGTGGTATTTTAACGACTCGTTTCGACATTTCTGGGGCTGGCTTAGGCCAATAAACTCAGCAGGCTGTGTTAGGGGGGGATGGATCGCTCACGGGAATCAGCCTCCCCGCGTGCACGTGAAGCCGGCTCCCAGGGCAGCCCCGTTGACACCCGCCCAGCAGCGAGGGGCTCTCGTTGAGCGGGGAGAAGGAAATGGAGTCAACAGGGAGGCCGAAGCCCGTTCTGTGCCCCCTAGGAGACCCCAACCTGCGATTTTAATCTAATATATCAACCCTCATACCTTTACAAAACTTAGAACACATTGCCAGCAAATATACATGCACAGCAAATACAGAACCACGTCCGGGAACAGGCTCAGGCAGAAATGCAAGGCTTTTAGAGGATCAATGACTGTGTTTTAAAAAAACAACACACTGATGAAAAAATATGGCATTATCACTGAAGTATTCATATTCAATTTAGAATGGATTAGAGAGCACTCTGAGTGTAAGTGCTGCGCTTTAAGTAGCGCTGATATTTCAACTACGCATACAGCGCATTACGTTTCATCTCTTTGTACTTCTTACGAGGGCTTCCGTGCAGCTTCTGGTATCTACGCTGTTATTAAAACTTCTCGTTGTAATACACTAAAGAGTGTAAATGCTCTTTTATATTAATCCTTCACATGCTGTCCCTCTCTTTGCCTCTTCAGCAACCTTCAGGATGTAACCAGACGGAAGAGTGCTCGAGCCAAGAAACAAAAAAAGGATGTGGCTGGAGTGGGTATCCACAACCAACCAGCAAAACACTTGGGTGAACCAAGTTCTTCAGCAGCTCGGAGAAGCAAAACTCACCTTGCAGATCCTTCTGCTAGAGGACACAGGGCGGCAGCCTGCGCGGCACCGCTGCCAGCAGCACGAGCCGCAGGATGCCCACACCACCCACCCTGCGCGACGTGCTCGGGACGTGCCCGCCCACAAGTATTTCAGTTTTAGCGCTGCAACCGTTACGAAGAAATCTTTCTGTACAGTAAACCCAGCAAACGGCCTTGCTCCAGTCACAAAACAGACGCTCCGGTCACTGTTGTCCACATTGTGCTAACCTCTCTAAACCAGCCGTACGACAAATTCCCCAAAAACCTGCATATTGATTTCCCTATTCATATTTTATTACGCCAAGTTCTTTCTGATGCCATACCACAGTTATTTGCTCCTTACGTTGTAATGGTTTTTGAAGCTGAAACCTGTAATTTAGTTTTCCTTCACACAATCATGTGTATATACACATATTCAGACACATTTCTTACATAAAATATCATCGATTCGAAACGGAGAAAACTGATATCCAAATTTCCACAGTTCACAGATGACAATAAAGCAAGCTCCTTCATAGAACAAATCTCATTAATCCTCTCCAAGGCAGCGATACTGGCTTTGCCATCTAATGCATGCGGTTCCTCAATTCAGCATCTCCGCCGTATCTACTTTCACATTTTTTCTAAGAGCATGTGGGTGCCCTTCAGTTAACGAGATCATGTTAGATCTGGAACTGATAAGCCACAATAAGGCTGGGCTGTGTTATTTTACTTACTCTGTTGCCACTGGGAGAATAAAGTTGTCTTCGTACAGTCATTTTTACCGTATGGAAATACTGGCCTGACTTGCACCGGCTCACAGACCGCCCTCCATTTCACTGTACGAGCGTGCACCACATAGCCCTAACCTTAATGGGACCATACCCACCTTACCCAGAGACACAGAAGCCCAAGATTTCATTAATTTTCCAGAATATTACATACTATACAAATGTGCTATGAAATAATAAACGTACAAAAATCAAACCGCAATTATCAGGAATAACAAACCAAGCCTTGGTCTGCTACCCTTGATTTCTCTCTGATGTTTACTGAACATTAACAAGTCTCATCTCTTCAGTGGGTCTCCATCTAATAACAACAAATTGGTAACTGATACTTTACTGCAGCCTAATTGTCAAAAGAAAGAAGCATCACAGTTTAAAAATAGCAAGTGAGGAAGATAAATGGAAAACTAAATTATATGCTGAAAATAGGATTGTGAGATTCAGTTTTAACTTTGAATTATCAAACTGGGGTTGGTAACATAAATTTATTTTAATGACTTTTGACTGACAGTTTCCAGACAGGTAAGCCCCAAGCACGTTAAGAGACGATGCAGTCGACTGACTGCTCCAGTCAATACGTCCCTTTACCAGAGAAAACTGAATGTTAAGTTCTAAAAAAAAAACCAAAACAAAACAACAAAACCCCCCACCAAACCAAAACCAAAACCAAAACAAACAAAAAAACCCACCCCATCACAGAGTGAAAAGAAAAGTATCATCCCCATAACAGATTTGTTTCAGGCATCCTTAATCTTTTCTGCCCTAGGGACAAAACTATTTCTCTCCTTAGATGTTACAGTGATAAAGTCTAAGAACAGTGTCTTCCCAGAAAGACTCAGATGGGTTTGACATTACTATGGTTTTGTATGAAAACTTTTGGTGTGAAACGGTAGCTGGCCTCCAACTGCGTTTTTTTTTTTAAATGAAAAGAAAAACCAGAAGCTAGAAGTGGTTTCTTTCGTTCCCTCCCCTCGCACCTTCAATTTTTATAAAGTGGAATCAAGAATACTTTTATGTCCCATATTAAACAATTTATATTTAAACATGGTTGCTCGTCCATTTCTCAGTTGTGTTTCGTAAAATGTTTCGTTATATTTAGACAATCATAGTGACCGAAACAATTTTTTCAAGGAAAGAGTAATTTCTGCTTTTCTACGTGAGAACAGCAGATACCTTAATGAACGGTAAACTGCCACAAACAGCGCAACCATCGGCTCCACGTACGGAGAGGGCATCCCGCAAGTTTTTGTATGTAAAACTGGATTAAATGAAAGGAATACCATCAGGAAATGGAAGAATCTTTTCACTTAACAGAATTGCCGTGGCTCTGGCTGCTCACTTTGGTTCCTCACACCTCGTTCTTCGTGGCCATGGTGATAAAGTAAACCGCTTTGAAGAGCGCCCGCCAGCGCGTGATAAAGGTGCATTTGGAGAGGTCGTATATGCTAAGATACATTTAAGAAGTGTGTTTACCTTGCTAGGCAGATTTGTTGAGAAAATAATTTACTCGCTGCAAGAGTCGCAAATACTGCCATTAGCATGTAAATCACAGCTACCAGCATAGGCAATAATGTCCTTGTATCAATGCAATATTTTTACACAGCCCGGTCTCTTCCACACAACAAACTACAATACTGACAGCTCCAATCTTTTACTTAATTTGTTCCTGACCTTCCAGATAATGCTACCTGTTATCTGCCTGTATTTGTTCCTTGACTGTAATAGCAACATTATCCTGAGAAAATGCATTTGACCCTCTTGGAGGCGTGAACATTGAATTCTGACAGAACTCCTTCAAGGTATTTTCCTAGAAACGGTTAGGTGCATACCTCTAGATACGTATTTCTGCATTAAACTCAAAAACATGATCTTCATCCAAAAAAAATCCAGACTTAACAGCAGGCAAATGTTCCTTTTTCTAGGAAATATTTCCTAAGAATCCTCTTTTTAGTTGTATGACATAATTCTTGTTGAGACATCTGTTTTCCCTGTTACTAATTAAGTCAACGTAATGATACAGAACAATATAAACTGTGATTATTTTCTTCTGCAAGTCCTTCTTTATATCTACGCCAACAAATTTGCCTAGAATTTCAAGGTGACCAGAAATCAGATATGAATTTTTCTTTGTATTATTATTCCAACAAGTAAACATAGCTATTTTAGGTTTTAAAATAGTTGAAAAATTCTACTTAAAAATCTGAAAAGTCATTAATTTAGCATGTACAGAGGGTGTGGAAAGGATATTTTAACATGATCAGAAGCGGAAGAAAGAATGGCAGAACGCAAAAAAAAAAAAGCATTGTTCGCATAATGCATTTAAATCCTCCATTTTTAATTGTTGTTCTTGTGAGATTTCTGCCATTTTTCTCTTCAAGGGTCATAAGGATCAAATCTGAAGAACAGCACCTAAATGGAGTCTTCTGGGAAGAACAGGGATGAAGAAGAAATACAAATCTACCTGGAAACACTTGGAAAGGACTAATTTCATTCCTAAGTGGAGAAAAACAGAACCGTTTTGAAATGTTCAAAACCAATTTTGAATTCTTCAATTTATTTATATTTTGACAGAACAGTTTGCCCATTTAGAAGCTGCTTAAATACCGTGTCACAGTATATCCTATAAAACCCACTTAAGAATAAAGAAAATCATTGCACTATTTTTTTCCGTAAAATATCATTGTAAGTCGTGAACCTCAGAACGTAATTAACAACAGATGGGAAACCTGAATGCTCTTAAATCTACTTGTAAATACCTCAGTTCTTAGTTTTTAGTTTTGTTAACAAAACAAAACCCACACCAGAACAAAAAGATTAAGTTCTTCAAATTCACTTTTTAATTTTCTTTTTAAAAGGACTGGAAAATATGCCCCATTTCCGGAAGTACACATAAAATATTAAACTAAAAAGTTCATAATGGTCTCCAAAAAGTATAGATAGGAAGAAAAAAAAACTCCACTGCTTAACAGTTCTATAGCTTTTACAGTTATTTTTACTGCTATTTATATTTTACAACTTGCCCAATGCACCAGGATATTGATACTCATATTTAAATTAAGTCCTTGCATTTTGTGCTTATTTAGATGTCACAGAAATGCTTAGATGCTCCAAAATGCAATTAAAAAACCTAAAGCAACAGCACCGAGAAACAAAATTTTCAATGCAATTAAGTAGCTTAGAATGCTGCATAATACTTAATAAATACTTCATAAAATTTCAAGAATAATAAAAAAAAATCTTTATGAGTGTATGATCCCTAATTTCTTCTTTCGCTGCATAGCTGACAAACCCTGTGTTACATTAACACAAAATTTATGACCAGAATTTATGCCTGAAACACCTGATGAAACACCAGTTAATAACCTGCAGAGAATTCTTCAATAGCACAGATTTCTACTAATGCTATACAAATTACGCAGCAAATCAATTAACTGGAAGAAGGCTAAGTTGAGAATATTTCCTAATTAAATATGTCTAGATTAAGTATGGTCATAATGTACTGCATATTCACAGTAAGGCAGGAGAGGAATTACTTCTGCCAATGCAAGGAATGTACTCGTTGAAATCCTTTTGTAAGCACTGTATTTAGGCTCTTCTTGTTTGAAATAACATTTTTTACAGTGTAATGAACACGCAAATTTAAAAGACTAGTTATTGAGCTTTTTCATATTAAAAATCAAACCTCTGAAAGAAACATTAGCAATATTAAAACAGAAATATTTTCAAGATCAAGGCTTTTGACTAAAACCACCCGGTAGCAATGACCGGCATAACGTGGGATTTTCATCCCATTTAAGTTCAGAAGGGATACATCAGAAAAATAGCAAACTACTATGGCAGCCTATAGAAACTGTATAATCACATCAGAAAAGACTACCTAGCTTCCGTCAACAGTGTATAACCACTAGCATGCATGCAGCTCTTCAGTTTTGGCGAATGGGCTGAAATACTTTGTTCCACGGCAAATCCGCCCCACGTGCTTCGGAGGCAATTACCACGTTCTCTTGAAGCTAATTCCCCTCTTATGAAAGCGGAGTGCGAAAATGTTCACTTCCATCTCATCCAGGCACCTCTATGTAGCAGCCAAACCGATTTGTCTTTCCCTTGCTTGTACACGAGCCTTTGATGTAGGACCAACCAAACCCGCTTGTTTTTCAGAGCGTCTGTACTCCCCGCGCCAAAGCAGCAAGGGAAATCAAGTAAAACAGCAACACGATTTGTGTTAAACACCTGTAGAGGGTGCTGCAAACGCGGGTTTAAGTATACCCAATGGCGACGCTTTGGGGCTGGATTCTAAAAATTAGGTACCGTCTGAAACACAATGAAGCAAGAACTCCAACCGATTAATAGGTTTCTTTCTCCCCGTCTCTTCCAGTCGATCCTAGCTTCTGAAAAAGAACTCATTGAGTATTTTCCTTATGTAACATTCTAGGCCTAAAATGTTTTCAGGACTTCTTGATAAGTTGTTCCTTTTTCTTCTTACCCTAACATTTACCCATGATTGCGAGCAGAGTCTATGTAACTTAGAAAATTTTGTCTGCTTGTACGTCGTCTTTGTTTTAAGGTTGATCAGCGAGAACAAAAGGGCTCAAAGCACAGGATTTCTTCAAATAAGGTTACACCTAAAATCAGACGAGATAATTACATCTGTCCCATTACCTCTATATCTTTAATACTGTTAAATAATGGGGTGTTCTAAAGAAGATGCTACCTATTGCAGTGGATTTTTCTTGTGGGATACATCAGCCTCACGTGAACGGACGATTACTGGTCAACAGCCCAGAAAATAATGAACTCTCCAGGTGCTTGCCTAAAGCTGTAGGAGGAAAGCGTTTGCTGGAGCAAGTTGCTTTGTGTTTGGTGGGATCAGGTCTCTCGGACATTTCAAAGCTAGAACGGTTCTGTAACATATTATAATCAAATACAGTATTCTCAAAACTACTTGTATCTTCAGGAATTAATAACAAACAGGCAGGTAGATCCTGAGCAGGAGATATATATATATATATATATATATATATATATAGATGAATCTATTTATTCCTCCAGTTCACGCTCTTAACTTTTGATGATGACCTAATGAGCTCCAAGAACAACAACAGCTCAAGCAGGAATTCTCCCCCAAACATGGAATTATTCAAAACTGCTTCTTAATATTCCCATCTACGCGATCACCAGGACTGCATGTCGTAGTATGATGGATCTACATTACAGGCAGCAGTCTGCGCGTTATATAGTGGGGTAAACCACCATTTGACACAATTTCATAATTGAGTTTTCTTTCCTTTGGGAAGAAAAGAAGTTAAGACAACTATTTAAAAGGGAGAGAAGATATTTAAACAAATAGTTATTGCTGTTAATTACAAAGTAAATAGATTATATTTTCCAGGCCAGTCATAATAGTAATTTAGTCTTTTTATTTGTCATTTGTAAGTGAGAGCATAATTTTCAGGTTGTGTTCCCTTGGTTATACTTCACAGGCCAGCACTCTGCACCTTGCACACGAAATAAGGAGAATTTTATTTCGCTTGTTAACAGTCATCATAACATAAGACTCTCCTGGGTTGACTAAAGGTAACTTTTTTTTTTTTTTTACAATCTCTAGAGAACAAGCGACCTTTATTGCTGCTCTCAACTCCAGTTTATTGACGTTTCCTTTGTATATTGCAAAGTGTTGTTTACTCTCATCAGTCATTACTGCTTTCATTTACAGTATTTAGCTGGAAATTGAATAAGAAAAATGGACGGGATTTAGGAAAACATAAAATTCGAATCGTTGTATTAACCACTGTACATTTTTAATGTCTTCATTAGCTCGTATGGAGCGGGTAAAAATGACACCTCATTATATTTTACTGCAGATTGCACTCAGGAGTGAAACGCTACATAGAAAAGCTTGGACTCAGAAGTATTACATCTGCCAGACTTCATCCTTGATTACATGCGGTCTAAATTATTTTCATAGTCTTACGTCGGGCTGACTGAACTAGGTTTTAGTTCACGCGCACGGTTTGGTGAAACGCGCTGGAAAGAGGAGATAGTTCTTTAAATCCAATGATGAGTCAGTGCCTTTGATTTGCGATTTAGCATGCAGCATAGGAAAACAATTTTAAGTCTGAAGATATTCCTAGCTGGAGGCATTGAACTATTTGTGTGCAAGTGTATGGGAAAACTAGTTACTTACTATGCACTGCAGCTCCAATTAATTTGTGAGTACTGTAGTAGTTGCATAGACGATTGACAAAACCAGACATTGTTTCTACCTGATACTGGTACGTTAAAAGCTACACATCTCGTTTTATAAGTCAGAACGGTAGAGTTCAGTACAAAACAGCACTGTCAAGACTACGACTGCCTACACACTTCCCAGCAAGCAATCAGAGATTTGCTAATAAACTTGGAATTGCAGCTGTCTTGCTCTGAAGCCGGATTCCTGGAAGCCCCGAAGTCCTGGCCTTGACTGAGGCTTTCCGAGGTCAGGGGGACTGAGCCATGGTAGGAAAAAAACCCCACAAGACTGTCAACACAAAGGGACCTCATTAATTTTACCACTGGCACAGTTGGATCAATGTTTGCAGTTCTAATACCACTCATCATTTTTGAGTAGTGTCACAGCCAGTATTTAGCGCAGGTTTCCTACCCCGTGCTCAGGCACTTCTTACTGCTTACGTAGGACCCTTGGCATTCTCAGACTATAAAACCAGAGAAGAAAATCACAGTCCCGCACAGTCACACGCACGGTGGCACTTAACACTTTGCTTCAGCTGTTCTCACCGAGAAGTCAGCAGCACAAGCCCCAACACAGTTTGTTTGCCCAAGGTTACATGAAGCACCGGTTACAAAAAAGCTGACTCCTCTCTCCTGCTTCTGACATTGGAAGAAAACTTCGTCCCTCACAGTAAGTAAAGGCAACTTCTAAGGAGGGTAGAAAGATAATAACTATGTCCTCACCCCTTTAATAGCTGTCCAGACGTCCAAGAGGGGTATTACTATTGGGGGAAAAAAAGCCAAACCTCAAACACGTCCAAACACTCCACAAAAAAGCCCCCAAGCCTCCCATACTACGTCTGCCCTGGTCCCTGTGTGGAGTGTTACGTCTGCCCTCAGAGTACAGCTTCCTGCCTCTTCTCCCCTTTAAAATTAGCGCGGACGAGCCAAGGTGCTGTGCATCGGTTCCAGCAGTAGAGATTACTTTGGCAATTTTTAGGTTTGGACGCATTCTCATCGGTGTCCGTGTCAAGTTAGCAGGGAACATTTGTGCCGCCAGCGCCTGCGAAGACGTACATGACTATGATAAACGATGGCTAGGTGAAACTTTTGATCATAAATGGTGTCCAACAGGACTAACGCCTGCTTTCCCTGCAGAAAGTGAGAAGGGGCACGATGTGCTGGCAGAGCCTGAAGCCTTCCTACGCGGGGCTCGGTGTTGGTGTGTCTGTGGGCATTTTCTTGGGTTTCATTGCTACGACCATCCTACAGTACTGCCTGTGGTCAGCTGCGCGGCCCTGCCGCGTGGGTACGCATCCAAGGATAAGCCGACCGCAGCGCAAGTGCTTGCCAGGTTCCCCCACTCCAGTGCTCCCAAACCTACTTTAACACTGCTGAAGAGAGTTAAAAAAAAATAATAGTTTGTTCTTTGAATAACAGGATTTTTCTTTCTTTTTTGCATAGGCATTTTCCTCCGGTTCCTCCCAGACACTTCTCGTGCGTTGAAGCTTTTCTAAGCTGTGCTATCTGGAGAACTTAACGCATCCGAAACCAGGACTGAACGATTGTCACCATGACTCCTCTTCCGTACCAAAAAGCTAATTGAGCAATATTATCAACTCCCCCTACAACTCCTGTCTCCCCACAAAACACAGACCGCACTGCAGTTCAGTGCCTGAGAGCATTAGTCTCATATCTGATCCAATATTTGCAGTAAAATCGGATTGAAAACATACAAGCCAGCAAAATCAGTAAGCATCTACAAATTAAAGAATATCTTTAAGTATGTGTGAAGAATGATTCCAGCCTCCTACAGCTGGATCACTGCAATTCACGCTTCCCACAGGTGCTCAACGAGTCCTCCTCTGTTGACAGCCACGCACGCTTCTGTGCTACGTGCGGCGCTCCGACACGGTCACGCTAATCTGAACCGTTCTCCTCGTACCGAACGCAGCATTGGACTTCCCAGATTTTATAGCTTTCAATTTTCTTGCATAATTCCTCAATAATCTCACTCTCTCCTTGCTTACTGTATTTCGATACACGCCACCTGTAACTCAGTTTGCCTTCCTTCAAAAATTGCTGATGTCTTCTTAAACGCCAGCACCTCTGCAGCCGCTTGAAATTTTACTTGAATTTTTACCTAAATTTACCTCGTGTCATTTTAAGCTCACAATTCTACCTTTGAAATGATGCCCAACTTCAGCCAAAATATGCACCTATTGGTAAAAGTGGCAGGAGTGGAAAGCGTCTTTTTTTCAATTTGCCTTTTTTTTTTTTTTTAGCGTTTTGCTTCAAATACAGCAAGAAAACAGAATCAAGGGAACAGATCACTCCGTCCACAGCCGAATGACGTTACGTGGGAGAAAAGATCTTTAAATGCATACGTAGGTATCTCTTAATGACAGATCTGGTGCTACAGCAGTAACAAGGATGGAATTTTATGAAGTGCAGGGACTGCTGAGACACGCCAGCAAAGGGAAACCCTGCCAACCGCGTGTCACGTTTTAACATCTATACTGCTTACGTTACCCATACCATTTCTCTACAAGACAACTCACGGGTCGATCCACACTGCCCCTCCTGTTTTCTTTGGTCTCGTTCAGAGGGTAGCGGCAGAATAGAGCATCGTAAACGAAAGCAGCTTTGCTTCCGGGAAACCCCTACCAGATGCTTCTCTCCTGAATAACGGTTCTTGCCCTGGTAAGCTCTACTTGAAATCTCCTACGGACACCAAAGAAGGGTCAGGATTTGGTTAAAGCAGAACTACACATCTGAAAGGGACTTTAGAACAAAAATTGTATTAAAAAGTCGGACACCAAACATGCAATGGATTTCTTCACTCCTTTCATTCTCCTTGAAGTATAATGTAGAAGTTTTGTCCGGATCACTTTTTGCAGCTCGCTTCACAACAGCATTTCACTGCAACGTCTCACTAGACAGACTTTTCCAATAGAAAATTAAATTATTTTCATTTCTACTGCTTTCTAAAGCTGGTCCTTTTTTTTTCAGTACAAATATTTGAGAAAAAGAAAAAAAAAACCTCATTCAAGTAATTAAAGCTTTTCAGAACAGTTTCCTACCGAAACTGTTGAAACCAATCAATGAACAAATTATCTAGATAACTGGATTTTATTTTGTTGTTTTTTAATAAACTTTGCTTTTGCTGTTTTAGGGTTCTTCGGACTGGTTGCTTACCGTGGAGGGTGGGCTGGGAAGGTCGGTTGTTGGTATGTCGGTGACGGGTCGCAAAGGCTTCCTTTGCTATATCAGCTCTCTTCTGACCAATGCCACCTGAGCCACTCGGTCTGGCGCGCTCTGCACCACCACGCGACTCGTGATGAATAAGTAGCACCAAAGAGTATGTACATGCACACGTACACACACACGCACACATACATATATATAATACGTACACACTTTTTTCAACCCAAGTAAACTTCAGGTTTTCTTTCCTGAACTTTCAGGAACTGTGACACGACAACAGCTTGGCATAAGCAGTAAGAAATGGATCAGCATCGAGTTTGGCTAGCCAACTTCATTTGTTTTTTAGTAGCTGTACAGCAACCAGTATTATTTAGTGAAGAAGAGCCGAGACTTAACCTTCCCCAGTATACATTTCAGAAATACACACCAGAAAGAGAGAAAATGCACACATGAATACATATAAATATATACATCCTTGATTACATGCGGTCTAAATTATTTTCATAGTCTTACGTCGGGCTGACTGAACTAGGTTTTAGTTCACGCGCACGGTTTGGTGAAACGCGCTGGAAAGAGGAGATAGTTCTTTAAATCCAATGATGAGTCAGTGCCTTTGATTTGCGATTTAGCATGCAGCATAGGAAAACAATTTTAAGTCTGAAGATATTCCTAGCTGGAGGCATTGAACTATTTGTGTGCAAGTGTATGGGAAAACTAGTTACTTACTATGCACTGCAGCTCNTCTCTGACAACCCTCTGAAAACCAGCTTTGCCCACAACCCCAGCTTTAACGTTTGCTCCACCAAGACATACAGAAATCTCCAGTACATCAGCTTTCATTAGTGGGATCACTCCACTTTGCGGAGGATAAAGATGCAGATCAACGAAAACATGGATTATAAAAGAAAATGAAACAATTTGAAAAGGATTGCCACAATGGATCAGGCTAATGAAAGCCTAACACAGCTCTGGAAAAGTAAAAACGTGCCTGATTTACATTTATATTGTTGAGCTTTCTGGCAATTTTTTTTGTATTCCTCCTCAGTTATTCTAAAAAAGAAAAAAAGTTGTGTTTTATTACTCCACATAAAGAAATAATAAAATACAGCAATTACTGTATATTTAAAAAAATAAAGAGGAAGCTAAATAACATTTAAAAACTGAAAATAATCTCTGGAAGCTTTGTACCTCCTCCGAGTCCTTGCACAGATCACGATTGCGGGAAACCAAAGCAGAATTCCAACAGAGCAGAACAAAAAGCAGGTGGTATTCTGAACAAAAATAATCTCCTGGTCCCCTGGGGGATGCCACGACTTTGACAGAGATGTGCCGGCGCGACACTGCCATCCCTGTGTGCCGAACAGCCGCCGGTACCCTGCTGCACCAAGGGCTGTGCTGCTGGCGCCGCACGGCCAACAATAATTTCACTTCATACAACAGAGACGCTTGAGCGTGTAACCACGAAGTATTCCTAAGTATCCTACTCTTCCTCATTCCCCCACCCCGACTGCCTCTTACCACTGGGCAGCTCCCACACTGCCTTCAGGATGCGCAGGCAGCCGTACCAATGCCTGAAACAGGATGGTTTCTGCTGGCGGGGGAAGCGGTATCAGCTCTCTCAGGGGAAACCAGTTCGCAGGTACCCGAACTATTGGGGCATTTTAAAAAATAACACGCCATCAGCTGCCCCATGGCCTGCTCCAGCACGAGCGAGGTGCAGAAGCCAGCCCTAATACTCTTCAAACGCAGCTGCTGCGTCTTTATCGCTGAAGTCTTCACCCTGAAGAAAGAGAAGGGCTTGTAGGTTTGCTCAGTTCTCCCCAGCATATCTCAATATACACGCGAATTATTATTTTTCCCCCTTTGTATCTTTCCTGAGAATACCTTTCGTTTGTTTTCCAGCATCCTGTAAGTCAAATACAAATTCTGGTAAAATGGAAAGACTGATCCATCTCTACGGCCCAGTTGCAATTTGGTATTTATATTGGATTTGAGTGAACTCTGCTATTAAACAGCTCACGAAGCCTCACGACAACTTCTGTTTTAATAGCAAAGGTATTGCTACGTAAAGTACGACTTGAAATAAACCTCATGTGTTTATGCTTTGAATGTAATATTTCATGGCTTGTTTCCAAGGTGGAAAGTATTTATCTACCAGATGGAAAAAATAAGCTTTTCAACCTTGTTTTCTTCTGTCACGCTTAAGGACTTTGCTGGTGTTAACCATCACAAGTGCTTAAAAAAAAAAAAATCTCCGGCTGCCAACATCACATTAAGTGTTCAATAAAGCTGGAATTTACTATGCCACTTTGGTATATGTGTGTACAAGAAAAATAGTACGGTAGGAACATTTTTCAACATTTAGGAAAAGCAGCTTATGTCATAGCACAAGAGAAAAACACAGGCCTAAATCTTTTGAGGGAAAAAACCGCACACGCGTGAGGGCTCTGTGACCCAGATAGTTATCTGCATAATATGTTTTATTTCTTAAATAAATTAAAAAAAACCCACCAAACCTGCGGTAAAGGCAACAGTTACACGCCGAAGACTGAACTTTGGGTATTTTGTCGCTAAAAAGAGAGAAACTTGTAGATATAAGGAATTCTGTGTCAAAGCAAAGTAGCCCATCGTCATTTCTCATGCCTACACTCATGTATGTTTATAACTACATAAATAAAAATGAATATATAAATAAATAAAAAAACATATTATATATAAAAGAAAAAAATGCACATTTGACCTAAACGAACTAGTGCCAACGCTTAGCCACGTCCTTTTGTGGGATGAAATTAGATACTCCAGTGTGGTTTTGTACTTTGGTGACTTCAGATTCTTATCCTAGCAAGCCTTTCACTGCATTTTGTTCCTTTCATGCCAAAATATGTCACGTCTTCAAAATCCATCCCTGTTTTGAAAGGACGCTGCTCGCATAGCCGGGGAGATGCTACTCCTTCTTGTAAATGAGCAGAGACTGCAGCGAGGAACAACGCGTTGTCGGCTCACACGTTTACTTGACAAGCCGCTGTATGAGCGATAACGTTTAACTCTGCATGAAATGAGATAAAGTTACAAACCTATACCGGTTGAATGAAAGATGAAATAACGTGTCTACAAACCAAACCGAATTTCAAGCAGCAACGTGGAGGAACAAGAGCAGCTCCCGCATTCCCTGCCCTTGCTCCAGGCTCGGAGAACAAGTAATTTGGCAGAGCTGGGACCCAGTGAATGAGTTCCTGTATCTGGAAAATGTGGCGTGGTTCCCATTCACTTGGACTTACAGCAGATCAGGTTTATTTTGTAACATAAACGAGTCCTCTAATATCTAAAACATTATTTCTAAATTACCAGAACACTCTAACATTATTTTTAACTGAAACCAATGGAGTCTGGATTATCGTTTTATTTATTATTATTTAATGAGCATGCACAGCGCTCGAGCTGCTCAGAATACCGTTCCATAAAAGTTCCTTCACACCAACGACTCGTTCTATTCAAGTTGCAATACGTCACGGCGACTAAGTTTTTGAAGGGAAGTTTTCTGAATGCCGTAAAAAATACTGAGTTTAAGAAAGAGATTTTGGTCAGCCATTAGACAGCACATACTGGTAATGGCCTTCCAGCTATCGAAAAGCAGCAAACCAGTGCACAGCAGTGTCTCCATTTCATCTTGATGGTTTGGGCATACAGAATATATTGAGAAGGGACTTCATCTCTTTATACCAGATCTAAGAAATACAACTCTGTCATCCTCAATTCAAATCCCATGTCCCCATCTGCTCTGCTTAGCATCTGAATACATTAGAAACCTGGAGCAGACCGTGTTTAAACGGGATGAAAAAAGCTGAAGCTGATGGGGAAAATGAGTGAACGTCATTAACACAGGGCTTTGCTACCAACACACACTACAGATCTGCAACTGTGGCCCAAGCACCACGTGGAATTAAAAAAATAACACTAAATGTACTTTTCTGTAGATTTTCTCCTGCCTGCAAGCGGCAGGATTCGGACCACCAAGCTGAGCCGAATAACCTTATGTTGGATTAATTTTTAGGAAGTGACTAATTGCTGCTAAGAGCCTTTCAGCTGCACAGCTATCTTCAGCACTGCACCCAGCGGAAGAGGTGGGTTTTGTCTCGGGGAGCAGGTTAAAGACGACGCACAAAAATTCAGTAAACATCCACGTGGATTGAAATAAAGTCTTCCTATTAACTACATTTCAACAGCGTCACCGGCTGTTTGAACAACAGTCATCCACAGTTCGTACAAGCAAACCTCAGGTACACCAAAAAAGTTTTGCTTGNATTGCTGCTAAGAGTCTTTCAGCTGCACAGCTATCTTCAGCACCGCACCCAGCGGAAGAGGTGGGTTTTGTCTCGGGGAACAGGTTAAAGACGACGCACAAAAATTCAGTAAACA